>VXBO01002872.1:319426-336885 GCA_013400135.1 Rhinoptilus africanus
CCCCAATTCCTTTAATATTAGAGATGCAAGTGGCAGTACTGAAAGTTGTTCTGGCATATGTAATTTTCTTGGTCTAAATCTATAAGGATGGAGTGCATTTTAGGTTCCAGAAGCCATTGTCACATTTGCATAAATCTGTTCCTGAAAGACAAGATCAGGATTTTATCAGAATAGCAAGCAGACCTGCGTCAGTTCAGTCCCCTAGGAAACATTACATACAAGAGACACTTAGCTTTTCTGTTGCTAAAATAATTGAACAATCTTTAACATTGATTCAAATATTTCAAACAGATTCAGGTATTAAGATTTCAGAAAATTATGGGAAGCAGGTTAAAACACTTACCTTCCCCCTAGTACAGAATTCTGTGTATTTGATCATCCCCTCGTAGAAATAGAGTGTGCACTGTGTTATTTGTTCTCTGCAAATACAAGGACATTAGACTCACTCAGCCTGGGTGGAGTTCAGGTGAGAGGAGTGCAAACTTGATGCACTCATAACTCTACAATAAGTATGTCCTTCCAGAAGGAAAAAAAAAAAAAAAGTGCGTTTTTAAGACTGAAATCTAAATCTGTGTAGTTTCACTTCTGTCCATTGACATAACAGAATTACTTTAGACTGACACAATACTTATTGTGCTTCTCATTTAGATCATGCCATATAATTTGGAAGAATTCCTGTAATTTTGAGACATTTTACTGAAGATGCGTGACAAGTAAAAGGTCACCAAGTCCAGACCCAGACAAACTCCAGTTCACCTGTCCCGAGTGCAAAGCATTCCCACAGCCCCTTCCCGGCTGTGCTTTCACCACTTCTGTACCCACCAGTGGTGCCAGCTCAAACTTCTATCCTCCGCAGTGGGAGTTCGGCCCGTTCCCTGGGAATGAGGGATTCTCTTTGGCTGACAGACACTCCTAGAATGCCTTAAAGCACCAGAGTTAGGGGCCACACCAAGTTAAAACAGTGCTGTGTAGTGTTATCCTGAAAAATAGTTTAATTATTGAAGTACTACAAGTGAACTGATGTTTGGAGATGGAAACCATGACGGAAAAGACCTCAAACATTAGATAAGTGTGTGGGATGTCTGTACGTCAACAGACAAGAAGAAGTCTACTCAGGACAGTCGTACTGTTGTAAAAAGAAAAAAGAAATGTGTAAAAGGCTTTTAGGCATGCATGACTTGAACTGAACTTAGGGTATTTTTAATGATTTTAGCTTGTATTTATGAATAGCATAGGGACAACATGACCACTTGAAAGAAGAAAATGAAAACAAGATGATGTAGAATACAATATGTGTGAAAAGCTGACCCAACAGACAAAAGGGAGCCATAAATTGGGTTTATGTTGTTGAGGAGCTGAATGCCCCTGCAGGCTGTTTAGTTTTTGTACACAGTGCTACACTTGTTACCTGTCTCACTCCTCTGAATAAGGAAACCTGCAAAAATGCCAGCCCCGGGGCAGATTCTGTGGCTCAAAGCTGAGCCCTGGTTGGAGGTGAGGCTGGAGGCTGCCACTGGGACCAGTGCTGGTGGCCGGTGGGCACCTTCTCCAGGCCCAAGCACGGGTCAAATCCGTGGTGTGATCCCAGTATAACACGGCAGCACTCGGAGCCTGGAAGAAGCACTGCTAGTGACCCACCTCTTACGCCAGCAGTGGCAGCTCAAGTGGGAGAAATGCAAGTTTGAGAACCTCAGGTAAACGGCTGACAGCAGGGAGCAGGCATTAGCCTGAAACTTGATCCTTCAGGCCTCACAAAGGATACAACCTTTTTTAACAAGGCAGCTACCAAATGCTAACATATTTACTCAACTTCTGCAATTTCCTTTGTCATCCAAGTGTCACCATACTTGTGCTTTTGCCCTTTGTGTGCCTTAACGCAACCCACAGTACAGTGCAATTTTGATGTTTTCCTAATCAGCGCACTTGAAAAGACGGTATTTTCAGCGCAGCAAACTTCCCAAACTGGCCGTAGGAATCAGCTAGTCCAGCAATTAGTCACATGAAAGAGCAACTAGCCACATGCTACGCTTTCCTCAAACAAGCCTGCCACTCGGGCTGTCCAGGCTGCTGCACAGCGTCATCACAGGCAGTTGGGAAAATGTCAATGTCACTGATAAATGCCAATATCCATTTTCACATGCTCACACCTGGGTTGTTCCCAAAATGCTCTTCAGGGCATCACAACACGTGTTTCTCTCTGCAAATTACTGCCAAATACTCCACACTGATTATCTAGTTAGATCACATACTATCAACAAGGGTTTTCAAAACATCCACGTGCAGCTCCTCGTGGTACATATATTGCCTATGTCCTTACAAGTGAGTTACAGACTCCAGAATGACCCTGGACTCCACAGGTCGCTGGTTGGTACTATGGCATGATCCTCAGCATGTTTTTGGCCTAAACAAAGCAGCTCCATTCCAAACAATCTCCCAGGCACAGTTCAGTAGCCTTCAAGAATGGCCAGGATACTTCCCAAGAAGCAGCCCACATGCAGCCACCTTGTTCTGGAGTCTGGAAGCGTGCAGTAGCATGTACAATCAGTGCTAGTGGCAGAGCACAGTTTTAGGCATGCTAAAACATAGCTTTTGTAAGCACCGACCGGACCGCGCTGGCACAGAGGCTGCTTGGCAATTTCAGTTTGTACCTGGGGAAAGATAAGAATCTGCAAAGCGCACCAAGGTCAGCATTGCCAGGATGACACACGACCTCATTGTACACACTTCGCTAGGAGTGACAGCAACCATATCTGAAGCTGCACCTAAGAGCCCAAAAAGCCACACTGACGCAGAATATTAAAGCATCTTTCAACTTATTCCATGGTTTCACTCATGAAGAGCGGCACATTATTAGAAAAAGGGCAAGTAATGCTAGTTTGGCAGGATACCAGAAAATCATAGAAACAAGACTCAAGTAGAATGAAGTATCATAATTAGGAAGAGTCTTGGAGATGATGTTGGAAGGAAAGTTTCTTCAGATCCGAGGCACAATACTACATGCAGGATTTCTAAGCACCCATTTTCCATCACACAAATCCACGAACTTTCAGAATAAAACCACACATATGAAAGCAGAACCAATGGAGATCTCAAACGACATTTAGCCTGGAGAAGAGGAGGCTGAGGGGAGACCTCATCACCCTCTACAACTCCCTGAAAGGAGGGTGTAGAGAGATGGGGGCTGAGGTCTTCTCCCTGGTGACAAGAGATAGGACAAGAGGAAACGGGTTCAGGTTATGTCAGGGCAGGTTTAGATTGGATATCAGGAAACATTTTATGTTATTAAACATTGGAATAGGCTGCCCAGGGAGGTGATGGATTCACCATCCCTGGAGGTGTTTAAGAAAAGGGTAGATGTGGTGCTTAGGGACACGGTTTAGAAGGGGTTTTTGTCAGGGTGGGTTAATGGTTGGACTTGATGATCTTAAAGGTCCCTTCCAACCTCACCGATTCTATGATTAACTTAGCTGGACCTGTCAAAAATCACAATCCCTCAGGCAGAAAGTCACGCACACACAATGGACACAGGACAGCTGAAGCAGCCTGACATGCATTCCCAGAAAAAAGGAAGAAAAATGTCAGCTGCATAATGAAACAAATACCCAACAGAAAGACAAGATATAGGAAGACACCCTAACACACCAGTATTTTCAGAGAGTTTATTTGTAGAATTGTTACTTCAATTTGGCACACAATTGGAAAACGCTAATAAAATTTGGTGGGACAACAGGAAAAATGCCAGACTGTTACTGGTCCTTTTGGAGAAAAAAAGAAATGTGAATTACAAACAAGGAACAATCAGGGCTGAAAACAGTATTATCTGAAAGCGGGCTCTATCATCTGTAGACAATAGAAAAAAAATCCAAAAGACTTAGAACTTTGAGACACTGGGATGATGTTTCGAAGTTCTGTAGTAACGTAGACTGCAGCTGCCAGAGGAGAGTTTAACACAACCCAGGTTGTTTGCTGTGTTGGCAGAAGCTGAGCTCTTCAGAACTTAGCTTAATTTACTGTTCGTGTTTTATCTGGCTTGCTTCTGCTCACATCGAATTCAGGGGGAATGCTGCTACTGACTTCGACAAAATCAGGTCTTTCACAGAGGGCCAATGGAGCCTCTTTCATAAGCAACGAAGCTCTGCACCCAGAGGAACAGAAGTGCCAAAGGCTTGTAACATTACACTGAGAATCTGTTTTCTTCTCCTCCTTTTTAAGGCAGTTTAACTTCTCCTTACTCTTTACTTGACATCTTTTCTGCATGTTCAGTACCACCAACCACATGAACCTCTTTTCAAGATGCCTTTATTTTGTTGGCATTTATCACACTTTCGGTAAGATCAGTACCTTCAACCTCAGTCCTAAACATTAACAGCTTGAGAATAAACTGTACAGTTTGCTGCTGTGGTCCTCGCATTCAGGGACTGTTTCCATCTCTGATCACTCATTTATCACGTCCACACGGACTAAGAAAGGAGTAAGGATCAGGCAGGAACAGAAAGATGAGGAAAAGCAAAGAGGAAAAAGTGGCTGCCAATTGCTGGCTCCAGTGGGAGCCCCATAAGGAAACCGGACAAACACTTCTGAACTTTTCTCAGATGAGCTCAAAGAGCTATTGTGGCATCTGAACGCCACATAGCGCAAGGCTTCAACAGCTTCTCGATACAACCCACAAGTGGCACAAGCTGCTTGTGAGGTGTAAAGACACTCATAGCAGGTCTTACCACTTCATCCTAAGAGCTGCCCTACAAACGGTGTGGTTTAAGCCAAGCAGTCTTTGAGTCCTCTCAGAGCTACCACAGCCTCGTCTCAGCAAGAGACTCTCTTGCTGTAATGTCTCTACACTACAGTGAGCTGGATACAGCACAGATTTATCAGGGGATAGCAGGTCAGGAGACAGACTATGCATGATAATTCTGCAAAGTGAAAACTGTAACAGTTTGTGTGGAAGAACCTAAATCTTGACAGCAATGCACTGAAAAAAGGCTCAGCACGAACAGCCTGACAGGAAGCCATCCATCCATTCTCTCCTTGGTTCAAGGCAGTCTCCATCTTCATCCTGCTTGGATTTAAAATCACACAGACATTTATCTGTGGTCCACTTAAACGTAACTGTATGGTTACCTAACCCCTGAAGGACAAGAGAATGGAACTATCACTTATAATTTAAATTAAGAAATGGAAACAAGTGTTCTCTGATACAACTTCTCCAGCACAGCCATCTGCTTCTTCCCTCTCCACTTCTCCAGTTTACTTTAGAAAACAGATCTGTGAAGGGGTTGGGCATAGCTGAGGAGACTGTAGCCTATAAAAGAAGTTCTGCCATCAGAGGAACTGCAACTGGAACGACATCCATGAGACAATGAAGCAGCCAGCCTCAGCTGGCATGACACAGAAGATCAGCCGGCACAAGACTCGGTCACAACACAGAAGATCCCCCGGCACAAGACTCGGTCACTTCTCATTGCACTGTTCTTGGGGAATGTGGACTCCTTGATTTACACTGTTAAACCAGGCGGATACAGTATTGCACCGCTGTTGTACAACTCCAACAGTAAGAGGTTACTACAAAGACATTGGTGTATACTTGCTTATAAACAAAAAAGCAGAGAGAAACTGCAGTGCTGACTCCTCTATATACCTCTAATCTTAAATCATTGTCTATTTAAAAAAAAACCCTAACCAATCTTCTCATGCCCGAAGCCAATTAGAAAAGTTGTCCACCTAAATGACTGTAAAACCAAGCATATGAAACAACATCACTAGATGGCCACTCAGCTTTGCCTATATGGTTAATTCACCACCTGAGGAAGCTGTCTTGGCTATTTTCATTATTATTATGTGTTCTGTAGATTGGAACAGTCAGCACATATAAATCCATCCATAAACATCTGGCAAATATGTTAAACTCAAAACCACTACCAATATTTAACCCTTTTATTTCTGTGTCCATTTATTTAGAAAACATTTATTCAAGGAATGCTAGTTAGGACTCTTGGTACGGTACTAGGTATCATCTCTGCTACCATCCACTCTGTTTAGCAGGATGGAAAAGAGCAAATACATACGGCTTTAGAATAATTTCCTTCACAATTACCTTAATCAAAAAAGCCACTCGAACAAAAAATCCACTGTTGGAAAAGCAATGCTGAAACAATAGATACTCCTACTTCCCTTGTTTGGAGCAAAAATGGTACCATGAATTTTTAAAAATTTTTAGAAAAGACATACTTTTGTAGGAGCTACCTACACTGTGCAATTGTTTTAAAGAGCATCCCTAAAAACGGTATGACAGTTTTATGTGGAAAAGACTAGAATGTGAAGAACAATGTTCTAGCCCAGCAGCAAGACATGGGTACAGTATGATTTCCTGCCTCTCTGGGCATAAGCTTAAGTCACTTCCATGCAGCTGCCACCAAACGAGTATTGGAGCCAGAATAGCAAGATCTTTTAGAATGGAGTGTAAACACAGGCATAGAAACAGGATATACTGAGTGTTAACGCTATACAAACAAACACTGAAGTGCATTGGCACCTGTGCACTAAGCAAACACTTTTCAATACTTGCTGGTCTGCATAAGAGTTGCATTTATTGTAAAATGACATCCAAAACTGATGTTCACCAAATGCTTACCTATTCTCCTATCAAAGAAGCTCCTCTTTAAACTAGACTGGTAGACCCCAACCACCACCTTAGGTCTTCGCTGTGGGAAGGCTGTATGAGGTCAGGCTGTACCAGAAGTAATTAATGAGCACCTCACTCTCACCTCTTCTTCATTTTCACAAGAAGTGAGATTAAGCCAATAAGTGTCCACAGCAAAAGGCATTGACCACTGAGTTCCACTGCAACAAAGCAATCTAGGATTTAAACGGGTCTAAACAAGCAAACGTCTTCCTAATGGAAGACTAGGTATTTTAGCCAGCTTATTGGAAGAAGGAAAGGAGGGCTGAAGCTCTTTGTACCGTATCTTCCTAAGGAAAAATGATTTGGGCAAATACTTCTGTTTACTGCTTTATACCTTCAACTAAGATGCAAATAAGCCCTTGTATATGATATGTAACCGTATCTTACTTTTCATTTCCCACACAGAAGCTAAGTCTGATCATAGCTTACACAAGGAAGTGATGGAATCGTACCCAAAATAAAAGCAGTCACATTTTCATAAGGTAAGTTTACACATGATTTCAACCTGAATCTAAAACCATAACCTGCCAGAGATTTTGTCTTAATTGACTATTTAAATATTGTGCATTCAATCTCTGTGACACAATTAGGTTTTTATACTAGGCTAACTATGGCTATTTCTCACATTTAAATTTTAACCTGTGTGCACTAACTAATAAAGAAAATAGCTGCTACTTCTATTAGGTTTTAAGTCATTTAAATCAGCCTGAAGGAAAAAAAAGCTGCAGTCTTGTAAAATATTACTAAAGCCTTGATAAATATCTGCTTTTTTATCCTTTACTGAGGTTTGGAAGCTCAAGAAGTTTTTCAAAATAGATCAGCCCCTTCTTAAAAAGGGCATATTCACTTATTTGTCACAGCATATAGTAGTTTATTAAAATTAGAAACTGGAAGTTAACTTGCTTTGTGTATTATCTACTTGTGTAAAAGTTATTTTCAAACAGCAGCAACAGTGTCAATTTTGGAAAAACAGTTACTTAAAACCAAACCTACCCGTACCAGAAGGCTAGTAGGACTAAGCTTCAGTCTACTTTGCCAGTAAGTTTACAAAAAAAAAAAGTCTGTATCTGCAGTTACACAACATCTGAGGAGGTCTTTTGGAAATGGGAACAGTAGCTACAAATTAAGAGGTATCTAGACATGCTTCACTACTGACACAAGGAGAAAACACCTCCTCTTAATCAGAACAGCAGTATGACAAAAGACGTTAAAATGAAACCAATTAAGAATTTGTTTTAAACAGCCTAAACTTATACTGAATAAACTCAGAACAGAAAATACCTATATTAACTAAGAATTTTAGTTTTCTTGGCGACTGATGGGAAGGTTATCTACTGACAATTCATATAACAGATATATTCTAACCTTCTGAAACCTTCAGAAGGGTGCAGACAACAACAATACAGATGATTACATTTTTGCAGATAGAAGTCCACATATTTAAGAGATGCAACAAATTGTCATTTGATATATCAAAGGCCCATGTTCTCATCTGTGTACATTAGATTGACAAAGAATATTTTTCAATAAAGTTTTGCAGACCCTGTCGTACTGCAAGTACACATGTTCCTTGAACAGATTCAAGTTCAAATGGTGTCTCTCTATGTAAATTTCCACAAAGCAAGTAAGCGCAAGCTGTTTGTGATGGCTCAAGACCTTTCTGCAGAAAAGAGCACGCCTTAACCTAAAAAGATAAAGTTATTTGGGCTTGTAGAAAAATTGCTGGTTTATATCTTGTGTTGTAAATGGAAACAAACAAACAATTTACTTTTTCTGTTAAACTCGTTCCACACGGCTCTATCCAATGGAAAAAAAGTGACCCACAAAAAAAGAGGTACTGAAGGAAAAGGCTGCTTCTGGCACAAACACCAAATGATGAACAAGTCCTACATTAGATAAAAATCCAGCATGCATGTTTAACACTGTACACAAAAATCAAGGACAGGAAGTAACTGTTAAAAACTATACAAGGAAACTTCGCCTTCTTTTAAAAAGGTATCGGAAATAATTACATTGATTAATAAAACACTGATGTTCACAACCCATCTGAACTAAACTGGCTTACATCTTCAGGAAAAAGAGTCAAAATAATACAGAACATTTCTTTTTTTTCTCTTAAAAACCAGGAGTGTTACACTGTCAAAGATGAACTGCTGCTGCATATAAATTCATCTCAACCTTCCTGTGCTTTCTGTTCAGGGGATATAGAATAGAGAGTTCTCAGATGCCTATAAAAATCAACCTTTTTCTTCCTACACAATTCATTATGGAGTTGCTACAACTACAGTAACAAGATGCAAAAGTTTCCAAGAAATTTCTGTGAAAATTAAGGTTATTTTATGAATCAATTTGGATTTTTCTTTATCTCACCTATGTTCACAAATATATACTGTATAAGAACTGCATGAAAACAGTCTGAAAAAATAAAACATGGAAACTGAGGTGTGAGACAGTCAGTCCCCTTCCTACTTCTGATTATTGTTTTATTCTTTTTTAAATACCACCACTGAAGAAACCCAACGCATGATTATAGTCCCCGAACCCACACCAAACTGCTTTGCTTTGCTGTGCATTTTTCCCAGCAGGTTTTCACACCTACTTCTTCAGACAGAGCATTTGGAGGCTACAAAAGCACGACTTGTACTTCTCCATCAGTCAAGTTTATTTGTGTGATGTTTTTTCCAGATCTGGAAGTTTTTCAATTAGTGCTTTATGGTTCATGTTGATACTGGCTATTAGTCCTCCCTCATTGCCATCTGAGCCAGTGTAACTAATTTCTTCACCAGTCAGGGTGGTCATATGGCCACCCAATGCTCTCAGCACTGCATTTCCAGCACATATGTCCCACTTCTTAATGTAGGTGACATGGATATACACATCAGCTTCTTCTTGATTCTTTTCAGCCACGTCAAGGAGGGCCAACACTTTATAACCTAGAAGAAATAAGCAGAAGCAAAAAAAAAAAAATTAGTTAAACCAAGGTTTCCTATTCATCACAAAGGATAAGTCTACTGGTAAGCAGATTTACACACACGCAAGACTTAGGAAAGTGATGTCATTAATTATATCATGCCATCCAGTATAATGACGGAGGCACCAATAACCTTTGTCTGCCCTCTGACCTGTAGAGAAAATCTGAAAAGGAACACCCCTCCTCCCCCCCACCAAGATTTTTCCACTGCACCCCAATTAAAGCCTTGGGTATTTGGGACGTGTTATTTTTAGACAGTCTTTACCAATATGCTACATTGGCTTATCTAGAGACACATTAAAAGAACAAGACCAGAAACCTGAATATAGTTTTGCTCTTACATTCACTCTCTTATTTCTCCATCTCTATACTATGCTGAAGTCTACCTTCCCCCTCAGCTTTTTATTACAACAGAAGGAAGATGCATATACCACTCTAATAAAGCAACTCAGCACAGGGCATCCCTTTAT
This sequence comes from Rhinoptilus africanus, assembly GCA_013400135.1. Lineage (NCBI taxonomy): Eukaryota > Metazoa > Chordata > Aves > Charadriiformes > Glareolidae > Rhinoptilus > Rhinoptilus africanus. The sequence continues at coordinate 329,547 of VXBO01002872.1, forward strand.
CACACATTATGCAGTGCGAAGTCATTACTCAAAATAGTATTCTTTATCTTATGGAATTTTTTAAATTTTTCAACTGTTCAACCAATATCCTTGTTTCATTAAACTGTTCCTTTACTTATCTTCCTATACAGAATCAAGGCCTGGAGAAGATCTACTATTAATCAGTTACACTTTCACTTCCTTTATCATATGAAAACTCTTTTAGATTCATTGTCAAAAGCCTATGCAAGATCTTCTTGACTAAACAATCTGTAAGGGAGCTCTAGCTTTCAATATTAAAGACAGAAAACTGTATTTTTGTAACATTCAAATTTTGCATGACTTTTCTGAAACTTTAAAACAGCTAGTTTGCTTGCCACTAGTACCTCACATGTTAGTAACACACACAAGGATATCATGTAAGGTTACAAAAAGTAAGCTAAAACCTCTTTGGACTGCATATGAGGCAGATAAAAATGGACTTTAGTGATGATAGTTTTCTCTTTTGATCTAACTGCAAGAAATAGGGCCAAACTTTGATGGCTTTTTCTTAAAACATTGTTTAATTAAGTGTACTACTAGTTAACTAACAACCAACAGATTCTCTTTGATGGTTCTATATTTGCTCACACAACCCTTTTTCCTCCACAGAGGCAACGGTGCCTTCAGTGAATGCACATCAGCGTGTTCAATGAAAGGATCACAGTAACCTTGCTGGTCCAGGCTTAGATTCACTAACATACTAACTTGTGAATAGCCTGAAGCCTGAATTAAGTTTGCACGTAGGTTTCTATACACCGGAGAAATTCTGTGCCTATTGTCAAGTGCTTGCTTTTAGGGGTATGAAAAACAAAAGGCAAGAGGAAGAAGAGGAGATGCCACAGTCATATCTTTTTCTCTAACAACAGCTATCCTGTTAAATCATTCATAAGCAAGAAGATGAATAGGATGCTTAAGGAACCAAACCTGCTCCACCAGCGGGGATTATCACAGTCTTATTTCCAAATGTCTGCCGTGCAACCTGCTCAACTTTTCCTGCATGGGAGCGGGATACAATAATCCTTGGAGTTTTCTCATTGTAGGAGGATCGAGCTTTAACGTTTGAGCCACCATCCACCATTGCCCAGGCTACAACAGAAACACAAATTCTGCTAAGATTTACAAAAGGCAATCTCTGTTAAAGGTAAAGATAAAAGGATACTTATCTGAGAAAATGGAATTGATGCCTCTGACTTAATTCCCCCTCCCTACTGTAAAAGAGAAAGTTAGGGCTGACAAGGAGAGGGGTGCATGCCCACATGTGCACACAAGGAAACAGAAACGACCCCCCTCTCCACACACTTTTGTGCCTATGGCATTATCCCATGCTTGACAATTCTTGTGCCACACTTCCAAAAAAACAGAGTAAGAGGGGAAAAAACTGAAGTCGTAATATTTAGAATCTGTGACTGAAAAGCCACCAAAGTTAAAAGGATGGCTCCGAGTCAGAAATAGATCCAATATTTTCTCAAATAACTTTTTTTACAAAAACAAAAAGCCCCACTACCCTTCAAAGCAGATAGCAAAAACCTTATGGAGACATTTTGTTCAGAAGAATAGTAACACTAAGGAAGAAAATAGCTCAGAAGGATGGTAATACTAAGGAAAACTTGTGATGGAGGACTGGATTTAGAATACAGCCTCCCACTTGTTTCATCATGAATTTCAAAGCCAAGCTTGGTAGGTGGCATCCCCTAACCATTAATTTGACATTTACTTATCAGACTAACCAGCAATTTCATCTCAGTAGAGGGCCAGATTGTATGGCAACAGGCTGAATTATGTGTAATAACAATGCTACTGCCCTTTATTGCTTTGTATTTGTGTGGTACTATTAGGAACAATCCCACTCACAACATATTGGTATTTCCAGCTTGGCAAATGAATACTCTTCACATAGAATGACAGACTTCATGGCATCTCATCTGATGCCATGCCTGAACATTTCACACTTTACTATTACAGGAGATAGATTCTCAAAATTACAGTGCTAAAAAAAAAAAAAAAAAAAGTACTTCTTCATATAGATGTTGATACTTAGAAAAATATGCTCCAAAAACCCCCAAGATTCTCAAAGCATATTGGAATAGAGCACGTACTTAAATGACTGGAAATTAAGTTCATATTTAAAGACAGTACAATGTTAGCAAAAAATATCAAGTGTTCAGTGGGCTAAAAAAGAGAACAAATTAAAAATATATATTTATTCAGTCTTAGTTTCTGTGACAAAGCTACTGTCTAACCTCACAACTTCACAACTCTAGAGGTCAGTATTGCCTAAGGGAAAACGAGAACAGAAAGTCTTGTTTCTTATCTACAGTATGTGAGACACAAACACTAAAACTACTCTGAAGCTTTCAGAAGTGCATACATATTGCCGACTTGCAGTCTTCCTCACATCATTAATACTGAAGAATTAATTAGTTGAGGGTTGTGGCATTAGAAGCATGTCAGATAATCAATAAGGCTATGTTAGGCAGTCTTGCCTGTTACCTACGAACAGTTGCCATTAACATCTTTAATCTATCTTTGTTATTCACCCTGAATAAACACCATCTCCTGAGTATAATATCAGGGATCCAAGTTCTGCTGAATGAGCAAAGTACCCTTCTGCTAGAGACTAACAGCACACATAAGACTGGTCATATGTGTAGGTTTCACTTTCTTTGGTTTGCTATAAGCACTTTGATTGAAGGAGTCTTAATTTTTCAAGATATTTTCAGTTGGTTTAGTTTAAATGCATCATTTTTATGTTAAACAAGGGCAGGATTTTCCTTTGTGATTTTACAGCACAGAACACATCTGCAGCTCTAATTCTGAGGCCTGCAGCAGTGCTCTTTTGCCCTAGGTACTATTTTTTCATTTATACCTACAAATGTTCTCTCAAACATCAAATTTCAGTTAACACTATGACTGAATATGCTGGAAATATGTGAAGGCATAAAGGTACCTGTATACGACGAGAATGGCTTGTGTATCACTCCTATTACTGGTTTACCATTTACAGCCACACAAACCATTGTCGTGACATACTGTCGAAGATCCTCTGTGGGCAAAACAAGAAAGTGAATAAGTTTACAGCCAGATGCCAAGAACATAAAAAGAAAGCAGACCTGACATTATATAACTGTTGTTCTCTGAAGACTAGTCTGCATTCTGCTTCTTACTACGTAGCTTTGTTGTATCCTCAAATAACCTTGCAGTTCCTCAAGACTTTAAAGACTTTTCAGTTTTCCAGTAGTTTTTCAGGTTGAGTAGATGTAACCCATACTCCTACCAGACCTAATGTTAAGAGCTGTGTCTTACGTAGCTTGTATTTTCACAGAAGTCTATACCCCTATATTCTCCTTTTTCTGTCCCACCTCCTATCCTCCATTAGTTCAAAGCTGATAATTCAAATACCAAAGAACATTCACCTGAAAAGGTGATTGTATCAATGGAATATTCACAAAATAATCCCCATTTTTCTCTTTGTTCTGCAGTATTTATCAGCAAGAATTCTAGTTGCATTGCCTTGAACTGCTAACATGACATCCTAAAACATTTGAAAATGGGGAAGATCGAATTATGCATGTTTTTTTGAAAAATATTAAATTTTTTTTATCAAGTTAAATAGGAAATTCACTTTGTATTCCCTATAAATAAACAAAAAACAAATACACTGAGTTATTTAGTGTTGCCACAGTAATAACTGTAATAAAGAAATGTGTAATTCCACCAGAATTCATAAAGGACAGTTACCATTTGTTTTAGCAATTACTTAGTTGCAAGGAATATCAAAGTCATTTCAGAGTTGGCATATAAAAAAGTAAATGCTACAGTCTGAGAGATTTCATTATGCACTTTGTTCAATTAAATCACACGAGCTTTGACATAACAGACTTTATTTAACAAAAGATGGCATTTTAAATACTTACTATTTTGTCTCCAGTATAAAAGGCAGACATCAGAATTACACACATGATTTGTCAACAAGAATCAGCTACCTGTGTATTCTTGTGTAGCATCTAACGGATCGATCCAGACAGTAACACTTTCTGCTGGAACCTCTTTAGGCTGTATTTTTTGTTTTATGTCTTCAGGAATACTGCGATCCCAAGGGACTGCCTCCTGATCAGCTGTATCAACACGCTCTTCAGAGTTTATCTATGGGACAACAAAAGTAGTTGCATTAACTTATCAGATACAGTAGCTATGGTACTTGTGGAAAATTACAGGTTTGCTCATATCTTTTTCTCCCTTCACCTCCAGCTAAAAGCGCATGAATGAGTCATTTTTCAGCAACTTACAAGCTATTACCATCATGCGATAAGCAATGGAAAACCAGAATCCAGGATTTTACTGCAAACCACACCACAGCTGGACACTGTTTCTTTGGCTGCAGCTCTTCCCACTGAATGTTCTCACAGTATGAATCGCAGGTTTCTTTGAATCGAAAGTTAAACACAGTTGCTTCAAGGCTACAAGCAGAACATTTGACTTTGAGAATCATGCGGTATACAGATACAGCAGGGGTCTAATGCTCCATTTATACAGATCAGTAGATGCAGATTGAAATGTACAGATATTTTATCAACAGATACTTTGCAGACTGTGGCATGACTTGGGGGAGTAGGAATCCTAGCATACATTCCTGCTTCTGGCATTGAGTTACAACTACCAATTTAAGCAGCTCAACTGAATGTAACCACTACACAACTGTCAGATGTATATTATTTTATAAACAAGTTAATAGTATTCTACACCTGTCTTTAGGGTAGGTTGGGCTAGGGACCTAAGAAGGCCCGCAAAGAACCTTTATAAACAGCAGTCAAAGGTCACATTTAAGTCTATTGTCACTTGCTGCCTAGCTTAAGGAATTTCACTCTGGACCAGAGGGCACTTCAGTCCACTGAACAGTTTGGTCCAGTAGCGAAACACACAGTCCCAATCTCTTGAGTGGACGAACGTTTTGCAAAACCCAATACAATGTCGTTATGACTGCAGAAGCAATATATTTTTGGATCACAAGAGATGCAGTTATCACAAAAACACTGTACGTAATGATTTCTCTTCTTGTGTTACAAAACATCACATAAGCTGGCAGGAAGAAATACTGGGGAAACATTCACCAATGTGCCTTAACCCATCCATACCAGCTTACTACCACTGCAAAGATGGTTTATAGGAGAGCTGTAATGCAACCGGACATAGGTAGTGCTAACAGGAATTTATATAAATTCATCCCATTTACTTGTAGTTATATTAGGAGACTAGTATTCGAATGCTCCTTCCGCCAACAAAAAGGAAATCGCTGCTACTATACCTTTCAAGCATCAGCCTGCTCGAACCCTTCAGAAACAGATCACCCTACTAATTACTCAATAGGATGATGATGCTTATGGCTTAGTTATGTAGGTTATATTCTGAAGTGGAGTGTAACGAATTTGGATTTTTAGGACATTTCAGAGTATTAGGAACACAAACATTTTTATTCTTGATAGCTTTACAGGTGGCTTCCTCTAATATAATTCTAAAGGGATGTCAAGCTGACTAGCGCTGATGTCCAGTCAAAGGAAAATAGTAGGTGCACAAGGGATGTAATGTGTCTACAGCCTAGAAGCACTGATTTCCCTTTACTTGCTACAGATGGAGTGAGACTGCTAGCTCAGTTATCTGACTGCTAGGGCACACAAATCCCCTCTGATTAAACCAGCTTGTTGTTACAGATGTTGTACGCAAGCGACATTGAATGGCAATGAAAATAAAGAAATATTCAGACTATGTTTGAATGTTACAGACTTTGTAACAGCAAGATTCTTACGTAATTCACATATGACAAGAAAAGACATCACACACCTCAACTGTAACAGGTCATTAGCAAAGGGTTAAGGGCCAAGAGAATTCAAAAAAAAAGAAAGCAAGCAGACCTGCAGCAACTCCAGCCATACATCATAGCTGTCTTCTCATGTAAAACCAGTACATGAAGCACTGTATGGCAAATACAGAGTCCTTGAAGTTGGCATGACATTTACAAATTAAGCATCTGTCACTGTACAATAAACCAAACGATTGTGTTTTCCCCTAGGGAAAACAGTCCTGCAAAGTCAAGACGACTAGTTCCCCAGACTTGGCAGCCTCAACACAGCCCCTGAGCAGTTAAAGTTCCACTGCAGCATATCATGCACCACCACAAGAACGCATTTCCTCAACAGAAGGAAGAGGCCTCCAAAAAGTGAAAGGGTTGGAACCAATCCTCAAAAGGAAGAATATCTTGTTAAACCTGTTGTTACAGTATGGTAAAATGAAGACTGAAACAATCTGAGAGGTATTGCTTTCAGAGAAAGACCTCCTACTGGTCCAAATTTTGTAGCGGTGGCCATGATGCTGCAGTATTTATGTTTGTGAGGTGTGTTTCAACAGCAACAATCAATCTGCCAGAAAAAAAAAAAAAGGTAATAGTGATGAGGTTGCAGAACCATCTGGAGGGGGGGGGTGGAAAAATCAACCGGACCACTAGTTCTTCCATTCATATGACCATTTACTCTGTAGCCCTGACCAAACGCTCCACAAGCCATAGTCCAAGTAGAAATTCATAGCCATTATGCTACCTGCAGTTACTAAATTTATTTCTTGTTAGGAAGCTACATTATAGGTTTTGGAAGACATGGTTGCCTGAGAGATGTGATCACCAACCCTTAACACTGGAAACTTTTATCTTTTTTCTATTCTTTTTTTTTTTAATGTATGGAAATATAGCTGGAAAGCATGCCTTTGGGTTAATATGATGTTCCATTCCTACTTGTCATTCTCATTTGCTGGAAGCCTCCAGAGGCCATGACCTAACATCTCAAGCTTTTCTGTAGTGATATTGATATGTGGTTCACTGCATTGCCGAATCTTTACTCAGAAATTCGGAGTGTCCTGGAGCAGCTGTTGTGTTTTGGATTTAGTATGACAATAATGTTGATAACATATACTGGTTTAGTTGTTGCTAATTAATGTTTATATCAAGACAAGGACTTTTTCAGCTTCCCATAGAAGCTGAGAGGAAGCACAGAGAGGACAAGCTGGCCAAAGGAATATTCCATACTACAGAAGTCACGCTCTGCATATAAATGGGGGTTGGCTGGGGGGCAGGAATCCATGGTTGCTGCTTGGGATGGGCTGAGCGATCAGTTATCAGGTGGTGAGAGCATTTGCATTGCATCACTTTGTTTTGTATATTCTTTTACCATTATTATTTTCTCTTCCTTTACTTTGCTATTAAACTGTATTTATCTCAACCCACGAGTATTTTTCCTCCTTTTCCTCCCTCTTCTCCCTACCCCACTGAGGGGAA
>VXBO01002872.1:336899-349098 GCA_013400135.1 Rhinoptilus africanus
GGGGGGGGGGGGGGGGGGGGGGGGGGGGGTGGCGGTGTGAGTGAGTGGTCCTAGTTGCTGCCTGGGGTTAAACCACAACACTATGGTAGAGAGACAATCACAACGGCAAATGTTTCATACAAGAGGTTGTTCCAGCAAGACACTCTGAGTCAATTAAACTACATAAGTGTAAATAATTATAAAGTTTGCATGCTTGTCATCACATACATAACTTTGCCTGCCCCTAAGAGTCACAGAAGTACAGAAATGTTTAGGTTGGAAAAAACCATTAAGTCCAACCATTAACCTAACACTGCCAAGTCCACCACTAAACCATGTCCCTCAGCACCCCATCTACACATCTTTTAAATACCTCCAGGGATGGGGACTCAACCACTTCCCTGTGCAGCCTCTTCCAATGCTTGATAACCCTCTAGATGAAGAGATTTTTTCCTAATGTCCAATCTAAACCTCCCTGGTGAAACTTTAGGCCATTACTTCTTGTCCTATTGCTTGATACTTGGGAGAAGAGACTGATCCCCACCTCGCTACAACCTCCTTTCAGGCAGTTTTAAGAGCAATAAGGCCTCCTTTTGCTCTCAGCCTCCTTTTCTCCAGATTAAACAACGCCACTTCCCTCAGCCCCTCCTCATAAGACTTGTGTTGTTAACCCTTGATCATTGCCCTTCTTTGGGCATGTACCAGCACCTCAATGTCTTTCATGTAGTGAGGGGCCCAAAACTGAGCACAGTACTCAAGGTGTGGCCTCACCGGTGATGAGCACAGCAGGACAATCACTTCCCTGGTCCTACTCACCACACTATTGCTGATACGGGCCAGGATGCTCTTGGCCTTCTTGGCCACCTGGGCACACTGCTGGCTCATATTCAGACAGCCGTTGACCAACAGCCCCAGGTTCTTTTCCACTGGGCAGCTTTCCAGCCACTCCTGCGCAAGCTTCTAATGCTGCATGGGGTTCTTGTGACCCAAGTGCAGGATCCAGCATTTGGCCTCGTTGAACCTCATACCATTGGCCTTGGCCCAGCGATTCAACCTGTCCAGATCCCTCTGCAGAGCCTTCCTACCCTCAAGTAGATCAACACTGACGCACGGCTTGGGATCATCTGCAAACTTACTGAAGGTGCACTCGATCTCCTCATCCTGATCATTGATAAAGATATTAAACAGAACCAGCCCCAATACTGAGCCCTGAGGAACCCCATCTGTGACCAGCCACCAACTGGATTTAACTCCATTCACCACACCTCTTTGGGCCTGGCCACCCAGCCAGTTTTTTACCCAGCAAAGTGCATGTCTGTCCAAGCCATGAACAGCCAGTTTCTCCTGGAGAATGCTGTGAGAAAAAGTGTCAAAGGCTTGACTAAAGTCTAGGTAGGCAAAATCCACAGCCTTTCCCTCATCCACTAAGCAGTTCACCTTGTCAAAGGAGATCATGTTAGTCAAGCAGGTCCTGCCTTTCATAAACCCATGCTGACCAGGTCCGATCACCTGGCTGTCCAGTAGCTGCTGTGTGATGGCACTCAAGATGATCTGCTCCATAACTGTCCCTGGCACAGAGGTCAGACTGACAGAGCTGTAGTTCCCCAGATACTCCTTCCAGCCCTTCTTGTAGATGGGCTAATTTCCAATCAACTGGGACCTCCCTGGTTAGCCTGGACTTGTGGTAAATGATGGACAGTGGCTTGGTGAGCACTTCTTCCATCTCCCTCAGTACCTTTGAGTGGATCCCATACAGCCCCATAGATGTGTGTGTTTAAGTGGTGTAGAAGGTTGCTAACTATTTCCCCTTGGCTTATGGAGGCTTCATTCTGCTCTCCATCCTTGTCTTCAAGCTCAGGGGACTGGGTACCAGGGAACAACTGGTCTTACCATTAAAGACTGAGGCAAAGAAGACATTAACTACCTCAGCCTCTTCCTCACCCTTTGTCACTACATTTCCCCCCGCATCCAATAAAGGATGGAGATTCTCTTTAGCCCTCCTTTTGCTGCTAATGTATTTGTAGAAACAGTTTTTTATTGTCTTCTACAGCAGTAGTAAAGATTAAGTTCTAGTTGGGCTTTGGCCCTTCTAATTTTCTCCCTGCATAATCTTACAACCTCCTTGTAGTTCTCCTGAGTTGCCTGCTCTTTCTTTCAAAGGTCATAAACTCCCCTTTTTTCCCCTGAGTTCCAGCCAAAGCTCTCTGTTCAGCCAGGCTGGTTTTTTCCCTACCAGCTTGTCTTTTGGCACATGGGGATGGCCTGCTCCTGAGCCTTTAAGATTTCCTTCTTGAAGAATATCCAGCCTTCCTGGACTCCTGTGCCCTTCAGGACTGCCTTCCAAGGGACTCTGTCAACCAGGGTCCTAAACAGGCCAAAGTCTACTCCCTGAAATCCAAGGTAGAAGTTCTGCTGCCTCCCCTCCTTACTTCTCAAAGAATCAAAAACTTTTACCATTTTGGGATCGCTATATCCAAGACGGTCTCTAACCACCACATCACCCACCAGTTCTCTGTTCACAAACAACAGGTCCACAAGGGAGCATTCCCTAGTTGTCTTATTCAGCAGCTGTCAGGAAGTTATCTTCCACAGACTCCAGGAACCTCCTAGACTGTCTTCTCTCAGCAGACATCTCTTAAGTTGAAGTCCCCCACAAGAACATAGGCTAGCAATTGTGAGACTTCTCCCAGCTGTTTATAGAATATTTTGTTTGCCTCTTCATCCTGGTTGTTTGGTCTGTAACAGACTCCCACCATGATAACTGCCTTACTGTCCTTCCCCCTGATTCCTACCCATAAACACTAAACCCTGTTCTCACCATCATTAAGCTCTAGACAGTCAAACCACTCCCTAACATACAAGGCTACTCCACCGCCCCTCCCTCCTTGCCTGTCCCTTCTGAAGAGTTTATAGCCATCCATTGCAGCCCTCCAGTTGTGCAAATCACCCAACCGTGTTTCTGTGATAGTCTTCCTGCTGCACACTTGCTTCCAGCTCCTCCCACTTGTTGCCCAGGCCATGTGCATTGGTGTAGAGGCACTTCAGTCGGGCTATTGATCCTGCCACCTTTTTGCGGGGAGAAGCCCTAATTCCTATGTGGCCATTCTCAGGTGCTTCCATGGTTTCTAACACATCAACAACCCTTACATCTTTGTCGCATGGATCTTCATCCCCTACCTACAATGAGATGGCAGACCCAAGGACCCTGCTGGCACAATGTTCCTCAAACATTGCCACCCTCAGTCTAGGGAGACCAGTTTTACTCCTTTCACTTTCAGATTTAGATAGCAACCCATCATGCAAGAACTTGAGACAGCAAGCAGAAGACAGAAATAAATAACTATTTAGGGTTAGCCACTTAACAGCTGTATGATGTAAAATCTTGTCTCAGGAATTTCTGTAAGCTGCCCACTGACACTGAGTTTAACTACATTTAAGCAATCTTCTCCAGTCATGCTTGAAGGGAAAGCCATCCTCACAAAGAACAACTGCATCAAACACAGATTTTATAAAACATATGTAAATCGGTGAAGGGACTACTGCTGAAAGGTCAACAAAAAAATTTATTTCATAAACAAGGCAGTCTGGCTGCATCTCGTCAGCACAGAGATTCCTTAAAATGAGCCTGTGAGGTGCAGGAATCCTGTAACGGATGACAGATGCTACTCACAGAAGCCACCAGCAGCAGAGGTCCAACAGCAACATTGAGATCAGCGCATGGTGTGCCTTCTGAAACACCCAAGCGTTCCCAGCCTTCAAAAACCCATTGCACAGAAAACACCCTCCTCCAGCATGTTGGTGATCGGAATGTAGAACTGCTCAGAGAAATGTGAAGCAACTCAGGAGTGTACTACAAACCCATGTGGTTAAAATGCAGTGCTCTTAGCAAACAGCCAGCAGTCCCAACCACGTTCACAGTGGCTTGTTGTACTGTGTCGGACTATTCCTTGTCAGCACTTCACAATGTTTTTGTGGCAGCTCACAACCCAACAAACCTACCTGAATACTAGCTAGCTGCCTGTGGCGCCGTGAACAAACTCAGTCTTCTTCCTGGTTTGAAAGACCAGGACACAGCTGTAGTTTTGCCTTTGAATTCACACATTAAACATAAACTAAACTCAAAATACATATGCTTAAAAAAATAAAATAGAAGTTTCTGTTCAAATACACAAATGATTATTTTTTTTAATAAACATCAGTACACGAAAATGCAATGGTTTGCTTAGAAAGTGTTTGGTAGTATATGAATTTCATTTAAATTTATTACTTCTCCACAGCCTTATCCATCCCAATACTCATTATGTATTTTAACATGCCAATAATCCCGTATCTTGAAAAAGATGAGGTAGCACAGCTCTTTATCCCTGAAAGTGTTAATATCCCCATCTGATAATTAAGTCCTCTCAAATTCAAATCTCAGTGCTGTTTTATTAGAATAAAAAAAACAGAACAAGAACACCACAAATACTATCCCACCTCTATTATAAAGAAGAAACACTAATTAAGCTACTCAAGGTAAAAAAAAGAAAAACACCAAAACAAAACACCCCACAGTTCAGGTAACTGTAAAAAAAAATATTTTCTAGTCAGAATATAAGAGCATACCAGGTATTACATTTCAAGAACAGAGACAGGAACAGACTGCCAGAGAGGTGATAGATGCCCCATCCCTGGAAACATTCAAGGTCAGGTTGGACAGGGCTCTGAGCAACCTGATCTCGTTGAAGATGCCCCTGCTTGTTTCAGGGGGTGTTGGCCTAGGTGACCTTTAAAGGTCCCTTCCAACACAAGCCTTTCCATGATTCTACGATTCAAATCGATGGATTTAACCATTGAATTGGACCATGAAAATGAAAAGCCTGGGGGCACAGACAAAATAGCGTGCACAGGGGAACGTTAGTAAAACATTAATAGATGTTTGACTTTGTATTTCTGTTTTGTTAGAGCACTAACTCTGCATGGCATACAGAGGCACTTCATCAGCCATTATGCAACATACCCATTACGCTTACCCAAGACTGAAACTTAACTTTGCCATTGGTATTCATGTGACAGGAGATAGAGGAAAGGAGCAGACAGACAGAAGTAAATAAGTAAATGCAAACATTTACAAACAATAAACCAACAATGATTCCGATACTTTCTTCCTGGCTGACTGACAGATGTTCCTTGGGGACAGTGGAAGATATTTTATCATTATATGCACCCTCTAGACTAACATCCAGAGCAACCAGTAAGAGGATGTCTACAACCAGACACCTTAAAAGGCATACTGATCTACTGGGTGGCTGCACGGGATTGTATTTGATTTGCTGTTATTTGACTGTGCTTCAGAGATGTCACAACTCTGGGGAGAGCAGTTCAACCAGCAGCCTTTGTGCATTCCCTGGCTTACCAATCAAGCCTCACACCTTACCCCTTCAAGCACTGCTGTTGTGCTGCTCCAAAGAGCTACGTGCCCTTGCACCCACTACACAAGTCAGACTGTTTTACCTCTGTTTGCTTAGCTTCTGTTTCTTTCCCTCAAATGTATCAGAGGTGAAAGCTGTCTCATCTTCTCACAGTATCTGTACATACACAAATTGTGTGAAGGAATCAGATGCCAAAACCTCTGAACATAAACACCCACTCAACAAGTCAGGGCATAGAAAACTGCACAACAGGAGAACACTCTCCAGCAGATCAAGGAGCAGGGTCAAAGCATTGTGTTTCCAATAACTGAGGAAAGTATCTAACTTACTGTAGTTACAAAACAGGGCTCCAGAATCTGCTACAGAAGGAAGGACTTGCTTTGACACCAAGACTTAGCTCACCTGTAGCCAGGATCACTCCTGATCCCTCCTTTCCAACTTTTGAATTTGGGGAGGGTGAGTAGCAATTTTCATTATGAACTAAAGCTGCTTCCTGAAAGCTAATATTACTTGACACTGAAAAGAATACAAACTCAGAAATCAAAATATCACTTCCTTTAAGTTTAAAATGCCTTTGAGCTTTAAACAATTTGAATAGTAGCCTTGACAGCATAGTAAAAAAATTCTGGTTTTATTCAATACACTGACATTTTTAAAGCCAGCTGCTTTCTTTTGAAAGGGTTCTTTTCCTCCTTGGATTACCACAACACATTAGTAAGGAAAAATGAGCTTTTACAGGTGGTGATCTTCATGCCTTTCAAAAAGGTTCCCCTTGCTAGGGTCCAATTTACAAAGAGTTTTAGCAGGGCAGATTCTCTTATGAAAGGACAGAAAGGACATTGCTGAATAACATGGGTCTCTAACCAGCTTGTTAAAAGGTAATAAAGTATAATAAAAATATGAAGTGTTTTTTATATAAATGCATAAGGTATAAAAATATACTCATATATAAAGGTATAAAATCCACTGGCCTTGCACTGTAATTAATTTGAAATAAAAATAACAAGTACTTTTACAATAATGCCACAAAACAGATTAAGGAGGCATGCATTTTTCAAGGCCCAGAAGCCCAGACAGAAGTTTTCCTCCACACCTTCATTTAATGACAAGAAGTCACTTCATGCAGGAAGAAGATGACAGCATGTGCAAAGAATATGGACAAGCCTAAATGTCAAATAGCTTGATTATTGCTTATCAAAACTTGTCATGTGGCTTTGGACATTAAGCCAGCAGGAAGCAGAGTAAAACACAGATTCACGTAAATGGTAAAGACGTATCAGGTGAAAACTCTACTTCTACTGACTTATGACAAACAGAAGTTGGTGAAAACACCACAAATGCAACAGAGAGAATCAACATGGATCACAGAATTCAGAGTTTCCACCAGTAATATGTAGAAACAAATGGAATTTAAAACCGGTGAAAGTAAAGCCACTTGCTCCTTGGCTCACAGGAGTTGTTTCAGTAGAAAGCAAAATTCTCTGTTACAGTTCTATACAGATGCAAGCCTGTAGCAAAGAAAAAGGGATGACCAGCTTGTCACCAGAGTTGCAACACTACTTTTCCATTTTAAGAAAGCATCCAAATAAGGCCACATTAGAAGTCTATCAATACAGTAAATAACACCAAGAAAACTTTTGCTGTTTGTGAGTGACTACACTACTAAGAAACTCAAGTCTCCAGATGCTCAGCTGACAGATTAAACACCCTCAGTATACACACAAGCCAAATTAACCACTTGTAATTACATCTGAGAAGATAATCACAGAACTCATTACCATAAAGGTACAGGCTTTAATTTCATTTTATGTAGAGAGAGAGAATGTAAGTCACCTAGTATCAACTAAAACCCAGGTTGAGAGATGTATTTCCAGATAACACCTATTACTGAGATTTCAGATTAACATTCACACTTCTTGCTTTACTTGGAAACTTGTTGGCAGTTGCTAAAATCATTCAGGTCAGAAGAAGGTTGATTTTGTTAAAAACCCTAAGACCTGAGGATGCCATTCTCACAACATGACGAGACAAATTACTGAAGTTATGCAGCAAAGCACTGAAATCCTTCTGAAGTTTAAGTAGCATTTTGGTTTTTAAACCTACTTCCTTAACATATCTATCTTTCCCACAGAATCGGTATCAAGATGCAGAGCTTGCCAACTCAGATGAAATTCCAGTTTTCTAGGTATGATAGTTGACACTATCACACTATTTAAACCTGCCTGTAAACAGCAGATTTAAATCTAGAAAGTGCTTCAGGCAGCTTGATTAAAAAAAAAAAAAANTGATTAATTCAAAAAAAAAAAAAAAAAAAAAAGAGTGCTTGGAGACATTAATCTTCAAAAAGTGGAATTAATTTAGAAGAAAATCTCATCAAAAGTAAAGCTGACATGATCTTAAATTTCCATTTCAAACACTGATGCCCAATTCCAGCATTATCATGCACAAACTTGAAATGAGGTCTTTATCACCTGTCTTAACCAGGAAAGAGACAGAAAAACCTTCGGGTTTGGGGCAGTGGCAAGACCAATAAAAAGACTTTTGAAGGGAAAGACTGGGACAGAGGAAGGTTTTATTTCCATCACAGTCACAATTAAAATAAAAAAGAAGAAACAAAGGATATTTCTTTAGTCAATATTTACACTAGAAACCAAGACATATAGCTGGTGCAACTAGAGAACATAAATAAATGCATTGGTCAAAAATAAGTCCAAACAGCTGAAAATGAGAGTACAGGGCAGAATTCATTCTGGCAAATAAGACTGAAGCCTGCATCCTGTGAAAATAACACGAGTACAGTGCAGAAGCAAAATAGCAAAATTGTGAGATTGCTTTAAAATTGGCTTTTTCATAGTTGGAGGACAAAGGGACTTTGGCCAAAGTGCTGGCTTAAGGAACACATCTTCCTCCGTCAATCACTGCTACATTTGTAAGCAAGAATGGCTGCTCCTTCAGATGTCCTGACACAGGCTGTTGGTAGTGCCATTATGAGAATCAACCCAGGGTATTCCTAAGTCATCTTTATTTTACCTTTTTACCTTGGATATATTCAGACACCTCCTGACACTGATCCCTGGACTAAGTGGCATTAGAAAAAAGGAAGATCCTGATGCATGGCGCTGGCAGAGAATCTCTTTTAGCAGATAATACTGCTGAAGCCCTGGTATCATGACAGCAGTTCCCAAAACAGAGAAGCTCTTCTAGGCAGAACATACTAGTCTTTCTGGCCAGTTTATAACTGGATTTGGAAACACTGCCTCCCAGTCCCCTCTCCCCCCAGCAGCAGGGCTGGCTTGAGCATCTCCTTAATCTCTTCACTCGATTCCCATCCAGTCCTTCTTGCACTGCCACTGTGCCAGCACAAGGAATAAGTGGGGCTGCATGGAGAACCAATCAGGAAAGCAGCGAAGTAACCCAGAACAGATAAATGAGATAAATAAAAAAAAATTAAAAGGAGCAGAGGGGATTATTGCAGCTGAAGCAGAGCTTTAACTCGTTCTCAGCATGACAAACAAATAGACAAGGACAACACACTGGTAGTGCGGGAGCAGTAAACACCTCAAGCCTGTAGCCTGCGTTGTTGAGTTTATCAAGAGAAACCACTGCATATATTTTAGCATTAAATGTATTTTTAAATCAACTGCACAAACACACTTCATAGAAGATTGGTGCAAATACTCAGTGCTGGATGTTGACTGCGGTCAGACAATGCTGGGTAATACCTGAGTTAGAAATAACTGACTTGCCCCTTCTTGCCCCATCTTTCTCACACCTGTTTCTGAGGGATATAACATCAATACTTAATACATTGAATCTACTACACAGTGATAAACCAGAACTGATCTGCTCCTCTTTGGTCTTACCCAACCTAGCTATGAGAACTGATGTAAATGCATCTATTTATAGCAAATAGAGCAGGTGATGTAAGCAGCGGAGTTCCTCTTCCTCTGTAGAGACAATGCCTTTACTTAAAAGAAGAGACAAAGGCAAAACATTTTCTATAGGTTTGGATTTTTTCCTGTCTTTTTTTTATAAATCACAACTGTCAGGATTGTAAGACTCTTTCCATATTTATTTCTGCTTCCACAAGTGAGAAGCCTAACTCTTCCATCTTCTCTTAATAACCACACCTTAAGAGAAGGTCTGCCTCAGACAGGCTATTATGCTTTCCCCTGTCACATCCCGCAGCACAATACAGGGAACCCAAGACTGCTCCCCGAGTTGAGTTTATTTTAGTCAAATCACTTCTCCCCCTGGTTATTTTTAAACATTGGAAAACCATGGCTGTTCTTAGAGGATAATTAATGGATTATTTCCTTCACTTACAAGCATATTTTGGCATCCAGATTTTGTGCTGGTTTGTTCTTTTCCTGGCTGCAGCTTTTGACACCAATTTAAACGCTGGGGTACCCCAGCTGGGCTCAAGGGCTCCATGATGTGAGCAAATCAGCATTTTGCATAAGTTTACTCTTGGAATTCTTTCAGTTTTTGTTTGACAACTTTGTTAGCAGCATCTTCTCTAGCAAGAAGAGAAGAGAGGTTTCATTTGATTTTAGCACTCTGTGCATGGGGATAAGGCTGCAGATACAAACTACGATGCCTCATACAAGACACAGTTTTATACTGCCTCACATAAAAGTTGTCTCAGGAAATCCTCTTTAATCCTCATATTCACACCAAAACTGCAGTAGGTCTGTTATGTGAAACAGCAGCAGTTTTAGATATGTTGTGCTGAAGGTAGACGTGAAGGATTTGTAGATTGAGACGAGACCTTGTCTTTGCACCCGAGATGTGTGCCACGTGTATGTATACAGTAAACTAAAGGTTTCATTTTGGTTTGAATAAATGTTTAGGAATACATCTTCATCGTAGCATAGACTTTAAGAAACAGTATGTTTTATCAGTATATACAGCTTAGTGGATGTTTTTTAAATGCCGCATGAAATCAGTTGTTATTATTCATATCATATATTCCAAATACTAACTGTCCCAGAGCTTATCTGTCAGATTGAATAACTCTAGATTAGCTGAAAGATTTGTCAAACAAACTTTCCCTAATCACCTTCAATGCTCAAACTCAACCAATCTAACAGGGATAGGAGAGGGGAAAAAAGAAAAAGAAAAAAAAAGACATATGCCTGATTCTTTTTCCAGTTCCACAGAGGTACAGACACAGTTTTGTCTTCATACGGTGTTTGAGAACACACCTGCACTTTAAAAAGTACCATCTATTTTTGAAGACTAGCAGCACTAGCCAACTGTAAGGAAAATGAGTACCAAAGTTTTTGAAAAGTAGACATTCAAAGTTAATGCCCTCTGAGAGGAAGATGCACAAGTCAGACTGTCACTGCTATGCAACCCAGGCACTGGAGCACAGTTTACACAGTGACCACAGACACAGAACAGGCTACACAGTTCACTGAGCTCTTGAAGCCCAAACCAAACCCTCAGCCTTCTCTACGAACCACAAACAACTCTTGTTATCTAAACTAATAAAGTCCCTCCAACTGTGGAAGGGAAGAAAGCGAACAGGTTTCAGGCAGCAATACAGGCATGCTGTAATGCCAAGCTCTGTGAGGACACCGAATAGCATGAGAGAACATGGGACGATACTTTTTCTTCCTTCAACGTAGGGCCTGTGAAGGTGGCTTGCCACTGACAGACAACCTTCAGAACATAACCATAACCTTTGTGCAGAGAAAAATCAACCATATATCAAGTTTAGTTCAGATATTGAAGAATCTGGTGTTTCCTTTAGATTTCATATTCAACAGGTTCTCTACAACACTCACCAAAAAAATCAAAACAAACCAACAAAAACCCCCACAAACCACCACTACACACCATCCTGAACAACTTTTGAAAGAGCCACTGAAAACTCATTGAGTAATAACTAAACTTAAATATAAAATAAACTGAACTACACTACTTTCTCTAGACCTGTCTAGGAAAAGCATGCAATCATTATCTTTGAAACTTAAATATAAAATAAACTGAACTACACTACTTTCTCTAGACCTGTCTAGGAAAAGCATGCAATCATTATCTTTGAAACCCAAAATTAGGGTTTTCTATCCATTTCAAAAGGACTGTAAAAAGCTAAGGAATTTAACATCAAGAGACTGAAGAGAAGTTTCCATTTACTAAAGCCAAAGTGGGGAAAAAAAAGCCAACAAAACCTGTAAAGCCCCAAAGCACAGTTTTAGTTTGGGTTCGACCTGAAGTGTTAGAGGCAGATTTCAGGAGGGAACGGGAGCAGGGAGGAGTGTACACCTCGGAAAGAAAAGTAAACTCGCTTTGCCCACGTAGGCAGTGATCCACAGCCGTTAGCATGTCTGCTGTCCCAAAGTCACCAGAGCTAGAAACTCAGATAGCGTAACGCTACGCTCCTAAACCTCAAATTCTCAATCCTTTCTCCCCATTCCTGGCTCTCCCTATAACGTAAGGCCGGAAGGCCAACCGGCAGGAAGGATAAATAAGAAAGTCACAGCATTGCTAATCTCAGCGCTGTAAATTTATGCAGAATTGGCGCTGTGAAATTACCTTTACCTTTAACCAGGGAGCACATAATCCACAACGGTTAGGCTCGCTGTTTCCTCCTTCCCTCCCCCTCCCGTGTTATTTCTAACGCAAAGTTTCACCCGGCGCGGCCTGGCTTATCCACCCCCCAGCTCCTTCCCCTGCAGCCCCACACCCACGGCAAACAAGCGTGAGGTGGCACCGCCACAAAGGCAGCAAGGGGAGGAAGGAAAAAAAAGCAGAAAAAGGGCCGTATTTCCCGCCGGCGGTTACAAAACGGAGCCGCGTCC
>VXBO01002872.1:350667-369871 GCA_013400135.1 Rhinoptilus africanus
GCTCGACAGGCCGGGAAGGAGCTTTCTCTTGGAAATTGCTGTTTGCAGAAATTGCTGTTTAATTTCGGAAGACTTGCCGTTAACGGCTCTGAGCATCAGTGCTGAGCATTTCCTCTTTTTCCTATACCGGTTGGGGAACTGAGGGACTCTCAGGCCGCTTGTGCTACAGCCCGCAGGAGAGGCACTCTCTGAAAGGTCCCTTCCAACTTAGGCAATTTTATGATTCTATGACTTCAGGTTAAGGTATCCTTTCAGTCAGTAAAATAAAGCAAGTCCAACCATTTTCCCTGCCAAGGGATGTCCTAATGGCCTACCTGTCTTAATTTATACTTTTCCTGTGCGCTTCAGCTGGTTTGGGGGAGTATGAAACCGCGTGTTCATGACCAGGATGGGCATCTGGGGTGGAAAGGAGGAAGAGTCCCTGATTATTTTTTTTTCCCTGTTCTGTCTTCTAATTCTCTCTAGTAGTTATGGAGTAAGTTATATCAGAAACAAAAGAATTAGATTAATTCAGCATTGTTTGAATTAAGTACATGCTCTTTTACTCAAGCAATATTCTTGTCTGTTGATAATACATGTTCCAGAAACAGACCTTGCTAATAACTCTGGAAAGAAGTAATTACTGGGGATCATGCAATGTAACTATTTTCCTGGGATGTTGTGGGGTTTTTGTCATTTTTTTAAAGTGTCAAACTAAGGTAATCAAGAACGTGAAAACTATAGGAAAGACTAAAACTAAGATTGCCCTTGCAAACTGAAGTTGCCATATGATCTCCTCTGCACCTCTGTTCTAATGGCATCTTCTATTAGATGGTTACATACCAAGTGTCCTGCAGGATCACACCCTGTCTGAAGTGTACGTGCAAAGGGAAGAAAGGACTGTAGGAAGAGAAAGCATTGCATTTGAAATGGGAATCAAAAGAACTGGATTTTGCTCTTAGGTATGCTGGGATTTAACTGTATATGCTCTTAGGTGACACCTAGAATGTCCATGTTTTTCAGCTTCCCATTCTCTTTAAGAAACAGGGGTTTTTTCTATGCAGTTGCTTCTTTGTCAGAAAGGAGGCTTGAAAGGATACACTGATCATTTTCCTTAATACTGATTTCGCAGTTCAGCATTTCATGTAGTAATAATTGATAGTAAGAAATTGTGCAGCAACACAGGGTTCATATTAGTAAAAGAGTAAATTTGTGTCTGTAATGAGCATGAACGTAAGACAACCAGGTGTGCTTGTAATGTGTCCCCTTTTAAAAAGTGCTGGGCAAAGTAGTCAACAGCTGTGCTGCCTGATGCTATCAGTAATAGTTTATGTCTGTTCAGTAAACTGGAATTTTAAACTACTGGTGAAGGAAACATAGAGAAGGAAGAAAACCTGCAATTTTCTGAACTGGTTTCTTAATGGAAAAAAAGTAAAATACTAGGCTTTTACTCCCCCAGGTGTGCTTGTAATGTGTCCCCTTTTAAAAAGTGCTGGGCAAAGTAGTCAACAGCTGTGCTGCCTGATGCTATCAGTAATAGTTTATGTCTGTTCAGTAAACTGGAATTTTAAACTACTGGTGAAGGAAACATAGAGAAGGAAGAAAACCTGCAATTTTCTGAACTGGTTTCTTAATGGAAAAAAAGTAAAATACTAGGCTTTTACTCCCATATTAGCGTGCAAAGACCTTACAGAGGCATAGAAAAATTATGGATTTATTACTTGCTGCTATTATTTATTCTGTGTCTGCAGTAAATATAGACAGTAAATATTAATGGTAATGTAAACTGTGAAGAGGACAGTGCAAAGAGCTCTTTATTTCAGTGATAGTGTATGTACCATCTGTGCCAGATTTCAGAATAAACAGTGGTTATTACTGAGTGCAATCACATAACCAATAGGCAGTATGCTGGCATCCTTTTTCTCCATAACAATGTTATTCTATAATTACTGATACAGTTTTTTAAAGGTCTCAATCTGGTGCCTCCTGTGCTGTTTTCAGGTTCCTCATGTTTATCCAGGTAGTTGTTGACTTCAGCTGGGCTCCAGAATACCAGAGATCTTTGAGAATTGCTGCTGGCAGGTGGCATAAAGGGAGTTTAAGCAAGGCTTTACCCTATGGGTAAAGATGGGTTTCAGGAGACCATGATGTAGGCACAAAATATATGCAAACTTGGGAAAAAAAAGTTGTCTTAATTCATTCCTAACAAAAGGATATTGATCCCTTTACATGAGGAGTAAGGTAAAAATTTAATGGAAGTGTTACTTTTGAGAATATAAAATGATTCTTTTGGACACTTTCATTGTGGGCCAAATGATATGACACATTTGGAAAAATAGTTTTGCCTGAATAAAACCAATTTTTTAAATGTATTTGTGTTTCTGACAGGAAAATTACATCCGTCTGTAATACTGAAGTGTTCCTTAAGTCAGTGGGAAAAAAAAAGGTTGTTCCATCCAACCTGGATGGAAACTGAGGATGCAAATCTGATGTAACATATACCCCTATTGGATCTGTGTCAGCTGCTGTCATGGGAGGCAGCTTCATGTTAAGGCAGATGTGACCTTGAGGACCCAAACAACATGCTGATGTGCTAAAACTAATGCAATCCTTTAGCCTCCCACAGAAACAGTCGCTGTAGAAGGGCTTGGGAGAGCTTCTTGAATGGGGTGCAGCGTGCTGTTAGTGAAATGCATTGCTCTCTGATTCATCTAGTGGAGGCTGTGCATGCCAGAGAGGCAATGCAATATTGCAGTCTGTTCACCACAACATTCATGAGACGAGTGGTGGTGACTTCGGTAGAAGGGTCGTACTTTGATTTGGGGGGGGGTTGAAAAATGAAGGGAGCACGTGCTAGTAGTGAAAAGGCATTAACAGAGATGTCCTGGGCACTGGGTGGGGATCTTGAGGGAGCACAGTAAGGAAAGCTGTGTAGGTACTGGTAACCTCTGACCATTGCCAGGGAAGACAGTGCTGGAGAAGAGAGAGCTGTGGCTATACAGAAAGCCCCTGTTTATGCTCTGGCTGTGTGGGGAGCATGCCAGAACACAGGGAGTTTCGTGTCTTTGACTTGTAGAGTCTGTGTCAAGAATGTATAAACTAGTGAGTTCACATCCTTGTCCAGGCTAGTAGTTTTTTGTCAACAGTACTTTACAGTTTAGTGTACTGCCGTAGCTGCTTTGCCAGGGTCAGTGCTGACTTATGTGGAAAAGCAGGTGGTGCCCGCATCTTCCACCGCTTCAGCCGTGCGAGCAGGTTAATGAGGTCTGTCGGCAGCAACAGAAGTGCTGTGTTGCTGGTTGTTTCTGTGACTCCTGCCTAACCCTGATGGTTTATGAAGCCACTCACAGGCAGCCTCCCTGAGCATTTGGTTTCTGTGCCTGCAGCTGCAGTGCGTCTGTGAAAAAGATGGAGAGTCCCTCAGGGTCAGAGCTGAGTTTGATCTGCAGTGCATGAAAAAGATCTGCTGTGTCTGTGCTTCTGAGAGGCCAAGAAAGAGCAGATGGCGGTTGGATGGGACCAAAGTACCTGAGGGGAACCTGCTGTGCAAGTGTCAGCACCAGCTGCAGCCACTTCACTTGCCTCTCAGTGCTGGGAAGGTAGTCCATGAGGGAGGCCAGTACTTACTACTGAGTATAGTCTTCTGTAGTGTGGGGTAGCTTCCCCTTGCATGGAGCATTTGATTAGTGCAGTGTGTGTGCATGGGGGAGCTATGAATAGTCATTGTTGGGCTCATGCAGTCGAGTTCCTCCTTTCCCTTTCCTTTCTTTTCTCCTTATACTTCTTGTTATTGCCAGGTAATTTTGCTTGTAATACCACCTCGCCCAATCTTGTTTGCAGCACACTAGCGCTTTCTTATATCCTGTCTGTCTCTGGGGGGCTGAGAGCCTCAGGGGGGTTGTGCAGAGATGTATGGAACTCAAGGATATTTTTAAAGGCCTTTATTTAAATTAGCATGTAAAATAAAAGCAGAACAGTACAAAGCGAGTGAAGCATGAAGATGGACTAAACAGGGCAAAGAAGATGGATGAATGTCTATTTTAGAGTGTATCTCAAACAGGGGTGGACTAATGCTTCTACCATGCTTTTTATTACCCACTCAACCAGAGTATGAAGTGAGTACTCAGAGGTTTGCATGGGAGAGGCATGTAAAGCTCCCACTGTAGAGGCTGCATGTGTAGTGTAAAAGATGACAGTGAAGTAGTAAGAGATGTACAGAAGGATTTCATTGCTGCTGCAGGGCCTTGATTAGATGACTTCTGGTATCTGTTCACTTTCCCAGACCAACTTTATGTTTATATGTAAGAAACAAAAATTGTATACTTGCCACATAACTTCCCATGGTGGCCACTGATGAGAGCACGAAAATCCACTTCTCCGTTTCTTCTCAGCACTACTGCAGTGTCTTCCCTGCCCTCACGCTGCTGTGGGTTCGCCATCTGAAGTAGTAGGCATTCTTGGGGCAATTTTGGAACTTGCTGAGAGAGACAGGCTGAGTGAAATCTTGCTCAATTTTATCCACCATTGTCTCCTGTGGAACAGACAGGCTACGCCTTTACCTCTGTATGTGGGCACTGGCACTCAGGTTTTCATAGCTGGCAACAAAATGTCAGCTAGTAGGACCTGTGCCAAAGCGTATGGGGTACGGGTTAAATGGGACAGTTGTTAAAAGCATGGGATCAGCTGCAGGATGGATCTGCAGCGCAGCGAAGACAACAGGCCTGGGCACTGCTGGAGGTGAGCCGTCCTAGTTGTTGTGCTAGATCATTCTTGGTTAAATGCCTAAGGCCTGCCTCTACCCCCAGAAGAGAAAAAGGGAAAACAACTATGTTAGGAAAGGTCCCACATAGTGAATTTCTTATCTGGTCTTGGTCCTGGATCTGTCTTGAGGTCTTGGAGGAGCTGAAGAGTCCCTAGGTACCTGTAGCCCAGCTTTTCTCAAGGGTTTCCTCCCCATAGCAGTGTGCTCCTTGGCTATGGATGCTTCCTTTTCCTTAGTGTGGAAGAAATGGATCCAAATCCAAATATGGGAAGGGGCCATAATCTGTAGTGCATGTGGGAATTATGTCTGTATTCCTCACCAGGACAGGATCCAGTTCCTGGAGCTCACAACAGATCACACTGCCAGAACTAGAGCTGTCATGGGCATTCACGGTCCCCTGGTATGCGCTGTTCCAAGCCTGTCTCCTGCATTGCTCCAGGACCGCTTTGTGCTGATACCGAGATAATTCAGCCAGCAGCGGTGCAGCAGAGCTCCTCATTGTCTGATTGCCAGGAGAGATTGTTTTACCCTCCTGCCTGCTCGCTCCCATGAGCATCTCAGCGCACTGAGCTGCATCCAGGGAATGCTGCTTACGGCAAGTCTGGCTCTGTGCTAGGGCTTGGTTGTGGCTTAGCGGCAATGCCAAGATTATTAAATGCAATACCTGTGATTGAGAAAAAAGCCTAAGGGAAAGCAGAGAGCCTGGTCCAAGAGAGGGCATCCAAGGCAAGAGACAGATGCAAGGTGGCATGCAAAGTGACAGAGCGAGCTGACTATGGTGAGGCTCCAAGAAGAAAGAGCACCGTACAAAGCTTCCATTTGCGGAAAAGCAGCTGCAACCAGGTGCCATGAGGTCAGGAATCAAAGAGTGGGAAGGGAACGAGAAGAGGCCTGAGAATACCTGGGGGTGGTCTGGGAAATTCTGATATAGGCACCTGCTGCTTGATCTGATAAAAACTGATATACTAAAATGTTTGGAACAAATTTTAATGGACACAATGTTTATGAATCAGATCAGCACTCATCTGACTGCAAAAGTTTTAATGTGCTTATTCAAGACCTTATGCCATCTCACGGGTACAGTCAAACCTGGTTTAGGATATGGGAAAGGGTAGAATTTTACTACCTGGTTGAGTCACAAATTTGATGATAGGCCAGTTAGGCACAGAGCTTAACAGCTATTCTGCAAAAAAAAAAAAATAAATTATATCTCTAAGGAAATGAAAAAGTCTTTAAGAAGTCAAGGGTGGAAATATCTTCTGAATAAGTAAGAAATTAAGCAGTTTAGAAGGGAAAAGGCTGAATTTGTATGGAACCTGTAGAGGATTAGAAGAGCAAGCTTATCTGTAAAAGCGTATGTGATACATAAAAAGAGGCTCTGTAGATACGGCCTAAGCTGTAAGGTATGCAGAAGACTTCAACCACAGGAAATATGAGGAGGGAGATT
Source organism: Rhinoptilus africanus (assembly GCA_013400135.1). Lineage (NCBI taxonomy): Eukaryota > Metazoa > Chordata > Aves > Charadriiformes > Glareolidae > Rhinoptilus > Rhinoptilus africanus. Next base: position 356,856 of record VXBO01002872.1, read on the forward strand.
TTTTTTTTTATTTGATCACAGTGCAAAAAGCTTAGGCACTTGTAACTTTGTCAGTTTTGGATGCTGTACAGAGAAATCCTTTTGTTTGGATTGTAAACAGCTTGAGAGTTAAATGTGATTTCACTAGTAACTGAACTCCAAGGCTGTGGACAATCTGAACCACAATGCACTGGCATTTCATCTTAGGAAATGCCCAGCGCTCCAGCACAGGCAAATTGCATTGAAACTGTACAGAGCAGTCTGAGAGGGAGTGTTGCAAAAATCAAGAAAAGCAAAAAAATCTGCTGATGACAGTAAGGAAATTTCTGTGACGGTGATAAAACAGTGGTGAAGACACTGAACTGCAGGAATATTAAGGGAGTTTGTGGCAGCTGTCAAGCACAACCTATGCTTCGATCACACAAATTACTTAGTGTGGAGTAAAGTTTAGGGGTCCAAGATAAAGAGACAGTATTAAAAGACCTGATAGTCATTTCTGGTCTTAATTGCAAAATTTTCAAGTCTGTAAAGCGAGTAAAAATGCTATCAAATTAGAACAGCATTTACATATGAATTGGAATATCCATTAAAGTGAAATACCCATTCAACTTATAAAAGAATAGATGACTATATAGGTACAAGGCAGTGAAATATCATATTTCACAGCTTTGTGGAGAGTCTCCTTTAAAAGTCTATTATGTGTCGCCTGAGAGGTTTAATTGCTGATGGATTATAACAGACTAGTCCAGAAAGGGTTGTGGTGGTAAAATCCCCTCAGCTAGGCAGAACTTCATTTTAACACCACAGTGGTTTACAGGGGCACCCCTCAGAGGCGTCACATTTATTCACGGATTTCCTGTCCGCCCAAAAAGGTAGCATGTCCTCTTGCTTCCACCACTGCAGAAAACTTCAGAAATGACACTGAATCCAATCAATTGCTCAGGAGTTTGGTGGCAATCACAGCTGAAGGGGGGTTTTGCTCCCTAGTTTCCACCCATGATGGCTCATTTCTGGCCCCACGCTCCTCTTTTTCCCCCACATGTACCAGCACAGCTATTCACGGAGCTTTCCTGCAAACTGGGATAGTGAACTGAGGCAGAGTTAAAACAGTTTTCTGTCCCTGTGTGGCACGGCGCACCTGAGCTCTTTAACTTGGTGCAAGTCCAAACCCACCTGCTCTCCCCGCAGTCCCCAGCTGTGTGTTTGCACCACCTCCGTGTGGGGTGCTGTAAGTGAAGCCACATGTGCAGCTGGGCCAGGGAACTCATCTGTCTGAAAACTAACCCGGCAAAACAAACAGAAAGCATTGGGCATGGCGCGGAGATTGTGTTACACTGCTCTTTTGGATGGCAAAATTGATTTTTTTTCCTGATTGAAGTTGTGATGTGCTGAGGAATGGGATGTCCTGCCATGGGCTGGGAGTGAGGGTCGAGAGCACTTTAAGGCTCCTGAGTATTGCCTCCAAAGTCCTGTGTTGTGAAACTACCTTCTCCGCTTCCTATTGCAGCTCCAAAACAGCTTTGTGAAAGAGTGTGAATACCCTTAATAAAACTCTCTGTGCTCTTTGAACATCTGAAGTTGGTTACCTCCAAAGGAAGTAATAAACCCCAGGTCTTCCCACAGTTAATCCATTTGAAGAAGGCAGTCTTGAAGTCCAGGCTAGTTCAGCCCTCCTGGCCTCAGCCCTCAAAATTAACATCTGGTTTCAGGATACTGGTGCTTTATGCTTGATGAGAAACACCTGAGTGATGAGTGCCTCCTGGTTGCAGATACTGCTCTGCAGAGAATGGGAGTGGGTACTGGCCCAAAGTCTCCCATCAAACTTTGCCTGGGAACTTTTTACGAAGGGGTAATATAACAGAATTTAGGGAAAATTTTGCTTTGAAAGTTCAGGAGCTTGGACAAACTTCCCTGAACAGCTCACTAGACTATGTCAGTGAGCAGTTCTTTGGGTCCTCTACTCTGGCCTTTTTTTCCCCTTTTTTAAACTTGCTTTTCAACACCACCGTGGGGGATGTTTACTCTGGTGTACTGAGATGCTGGCCTTATTTGGATAACAAATGTTGAAATAAAGGAAGTAGTTTTACCTTTGATTGTGGAGGACGCTGCTGAAAAGTTTATGATTTTATGGTAGTAGTTTCAAAATTATTCTCAACCTATAACTTTTAATACTTAATACCTTAATACTTTTAATACTTAGAACTTTTATAACCCGTAACATTTAAATGGCCAACAGTCTGGGTTTGGGATTTAGAGGAAACTGAAATGGAGACCTTACTAGGTTGTTTTGGGGAAACTCAGATGCTACTGATAATTACTCAGTTTCACTGATCTCAGTAACCATTCATCATCCAATCACTGACCTAGTAGTAACATTACAAAACAATATCAAGCAACAGTATTAAGTAGAAGATGCTTATGTTTATATACATTTTTAGTCAAAAGCTGAGGACAAGTGTCTATCCTGTATACATGTTAAAATTAAATAAATTTTTAAAGTAATTTACAATCCAGTGTTTACACTAGTACAAAATCTAACAATATTGCATGAGACTGTAGACGGGGATAAAAGTGTAATGGTTAATATGTCATCTGCTACTTCTAAGGTTTATTTTTTTTACTCTGTAGACTGTTCTTAACTGAGTAATAAACTTGATAGTCTTGGCTTTAATGAGAAGGTCATTAAGTGTAGGAACGTTAAACAAAATTGCTTCCCTTGGCTGCTGTATACCAGTCTGTGCTCACCTTGAATTTCTGTGTGCCTAGAGATAATACACAGCCAGCTGGCACTGACATTTGATGGAAACTATGCCCTGTATTTCCTTTGGCTCCTTTGAATATCTTGTAGCTTCTGTCTTTATTCTGCTGCCACTGCTGCTCTTCTGCCAGCTGGAGAGTAGCGTCAGGGCTGTTGGGAACAAAATTTTATGTGAGAGGATTGCCTTTCCATTCAAAAAGTGGATGAATCAATATTATTTTGTTTCCATTCTTGTGTTCTGTGAAAATTAATGAGACTATTTTTGAGATTATTTGGGGGAAGGTGATATTTCTACAGGTACTAGCTTGCCAACTGTCCAAGAAAATTGTATTCTTTTCACCTTCATGTAAGCGACAGTGACTTAAACATACCTATTCTATTAAACTTATGCAACAATTTATAGTTTGTGTTCAGCAGTTTCTATTATATTGATATTTTCCATGAGTAAGTCAGCCCCCTTATACAGAAGTATTATTCTAAATATTGACAACGGATTTAATTCTTTCCTGAGCCTGAATTCCACTTCCATAATGGTCTGGCATCACTCTCAAATGGGCTGTATCAGGTTAGCGCAGACATCAGCTCTGCATTTGAGTGCACGCTCTCCAGGTCTTCACGCAGCCTCCACGTTCATTGAGATTGGCTTGAGTCTGGACCTAGTGCTGGCTCACCACATAAGGGAATTCAGGCAACAGGAGGATTCAGGCAGCGTGGGGATAGCCAGTGTGAATCATGTGGTGCAGCAAACAGAAGTCCACATTCAGAAATGACTATAGGGATGTCTGAGGAGGAGGAGCAAGAGAGGAACTGGCATGATGATTTCATGCACTCCAGTTTACTCTTACTTAATATGGCTGCTCAGGTAGGCTGGAAGTCCAGATCATATGCTGACTAATGCCAGGAGAAACACAAAGGTAGACTTGTTTGCAGCCAGAAGCTGGTGCTTGTACTCCACATACTTGTCAAAGGGGAAATGCCAGTTTTTCATTCTTAACTTGCCAAGAGCAATAGATCTGATGGCTACTGGCTGGTCTCTGCTCATAATAAAGACTTCTTTAGCGTGTGAGATATCACTGTTTTTACTTGCTTGTTTATTAGTTAGTCGTGAAATGTCTTTTATAAGAATTGCACAAGGGATCAGTGGATACTCTGCCTGCACTAGCAAAGGTCTCTGCTATGGCCAGGCTGGATGGGGCTTTGAGCAACCTGGTCCAGTGGAAGGTGTCCCTGCCCAGGGCAGGGGGTTGGAACTAGATGATCTTTAAGGTCCCTTCCAACGCTAACCATTCTATAATTCTATGTTTCCATGTAGTTTGGAATACTCCTCCATGTTGTGTGGCCCCAGATCTTCTATAGTAACCATGATTTCCAGTGCAGATGGCCTACAGGGCTTACAGCAATTAGGAACTGAAAGAACTGCTGCTGTAGGTGTAGGTGTATCAGTATCCAGAGCTGGTGCCTGGGTTCAGATTTCAGTCTTTTTCCACAGACAGCTGACAGGGCTTTAGGTGGTAATACGTGACTGTCACCAAATGGATGTCTTTGACTTGTTGCAGTGCCATATCAGAAATACCTGTCCATGTTCCCTGCATGAGGCCTGATACGCAGCATGTCTCCATAGCTCTGTCATTGCCCATCCATTGTGATGTGAATTGAAGATGATCAGATGACAGAGATCCAGATAATGGTTAAAGAAGAGGCTCAAGTTAAAGCTTCCATTCTGCTTTTCTCTATATTCCACTATGGGTTTCATACTCATTATAACGAGTTTCAAGGGTGTATTTACAAAGGAAGAAGTGAGATTAAATAATCACGAGCTTAATCACATTATAATTCTCTTTTTGAAACCCATGGTAATTATTTGCTTTTGGCTTTACCCTTCAGCCACACCTGTATCTCGTTTCTTATCTTCTAACTCCCCTAATCAAGTCTTCACTGGTTTACCTTATTGTTAATAACATTAATAATGCTAGTTTTGGTCCTGACTGTGTGAAACATTTATGTTTATCTCTGACTATTTTTCTAATGAGATCCTGATTAGAATACTTAATTTCCAAAATGTGTTTTTTAAATCACAAATTCTTATGACTTTAATTAGGAAAATTAGGAGATTACAGGTGAGATTTAAAGACTACCTAAGTAGACATAACTGAAAGAATAATTGCTGGTTTGTCCTTTTAATACTTTTCTAGCTGTAAGACTAGGCAGATGAAAAGGAGCAGTGGGAAGAGAGGAAGATGTCAGCTGAAGGATGAAGAGTGTAAAGTAGCAGCGTGTGCTGTTCTCAAGTATTTATGGGGTATAATTAGAAGATGTGACAAACATTTTGATGAAACAATCCAAAGTAAATAACAGCCACTCTGTTAAAAATGCCGTCCTCTGCTTGAACTAATACTGTTATTGTAATGCTTGTCCAATTATAGAGCTCTGTTAAGAATGGTGTCCTTTTGGTTTTTACTAGTATTGTGTAGGCAGTGCCTTGCTCCCCATTTCTAAAAGACAACTGTGTACTATCATGGTATCTACACATCCGTGAAACATCTGTGAACAAAGGGGTTCTTGCTTGTCTGTCCTTTCCCTCAAAAAAAGCCAAACGGTTGGCTGCCTTCCTTTGTCATTTCTGAATGTGAACACATTGTTCCGTGAAGATTTTTGGAAATAGTAGACTAAGGATAGGAGCAGCACAAACTCAGGCTCTCATTCCCCACGGAAGCGAAAAATGTGCTCTCAGACATGAAGCAATGTTCTCATACCCATGAAAAAACATATTTATATGTTCATATAAGATACTCTGTTAAGCAGAGTAGATCTACATGCAGGGCTTGCATCAGTCAAGTGGATGCTTTCTCGAAGTATCTTTAGATATTAGTTGAAAAATTGTTCCAAAATAACTATGGGGTTTTTTGAACATTGCAGTCTGGCATTTTATCTTTACATGTAGTTATGGTCCTCACAAAATATTCTAGAATAAGAATATGGATTTTTATTAATAATATTCTTGTGAGCAGTAAGAGTGAGAATAATTTTTAAATAGACTAAAATTATATGCCTTAAACAATTTTTCCTGGTTATGCAAAAAAAATACTGTTGACTGATACATGTATTGATGTTAAAGACCTTCAAAAGTATATTAAAAAAATATTGCTTTTTTATTCCTCATGAACATTTATTCCTTGTTTTGCTATTGTATTAGTTATTTTTCTGCAATTGCCCCATGTTAATCTGACTTTTACTCCTAAGAATAACTATCTGCAAACAAAATTCATTTTCTGCTAATGCCAATGTTTCTCTGGAATAAACTGAAAGTTTTCCAAGGCACTTAGAGAGCCAAGGCCTCAAGCACACTGAATCCAATGCAGCAAGGATTCTCCCCACAAATCCCACCTTTTGCCTCCCTTTTTCTTGTAAGTGAATGTTTCCTGGAGAGCAAGACACTTTGCTGAAATTTAAAATCTATATACAACCACGCCTATTAAAATACTTTGCATCTCATGCTAATCATTCCTTCGGTATGCGGTCTCACGACCAGTAACACATGTAATTCTTCAGGTTTCCAATTTTAAAACGTTGCCAGTGCACTAGGAAGGCCTCTTGTGATTGCTTGTCAATCACGGTGTGTAAGTGTTGAGTTTTGAAGCAAAGTAACAGTCAGGGAGCTGCAAAATGTGTGCCATAGTTTCAGAAGGAGAGAGACTAGTTTTCATGTGGCTGATGCTGCTCAGGTTCCTGTACAAGTGCGCTGTGGTTGGTTAGCCCATACTCGGCAAGTCTCTAACCAGCTGGATTCTTGCATTTACATCAGACACGTGTAGTGCTGTTGAAACTCGCACAAAAATGTTAGGGTGTGTTAGAAACTGAGTAAAACCACGTACGTGGTTCCAGACACTAGATGTATCTGGAAAATCTGAACAAGAGGAGATGGAGACAGACTGACAGTGCTGTTCAGATATTAAAAGCGCATTATACACCATATTCTTGTTTGAACAAGAACCTATTAGCCTGGAATCAATACCTGGGGGTTTTTAGCCTATCTTGTGTATGTGAGACCAGCACCACTTGCAGATACTGCTCAGCTTTCTTCCTCAGGACTGCTCGGGTCAATAGGGGCTGCAGAACTGGGCTCTCAACGTATAAACTTACAGCATAAACTTGAACTTTTGGATATTGATGACAAAGAGGTAGGGAAATCTTTTTTTAAAGCAGCCCCTAAAGCCAAGCTTATCTAGTTATACCACTCAACTCTCACTGTTTTATTAATGCTAAACATTTAGATTGACATCTGGGAAAAAGCAGTTAAAATAGGTCACGTTATTCTTCCATTTAACTTTAGCAGTGCCTTCCCACACAGCAAGAGATTTCCTTCAGTGGAAGAGCCAGCAGTGTTGGAAGGAAATGGAGCCTTATGCTTGGTTTCTAATCTTTATTTAAGCACGAAATATATGAATATATATATATGAATGCTGTATTCCAAACAATTCAGGTAGTACTTCGTCAAATGTGACTGCAGTCCTACTGCTGTACAGGTATAATCTCACACAGGGTTTATTTCTCTTCCACTGTAGCATAAGTAATATATAATTTCCATGAACTTTTATTTTTTGCAGATGTGCTTTAAGATATTGGGCTGTATTTCATCGAGTTGCAGGTTACCTTCTTATTGTTGGTCCATAAGTTTAGGACATTAAAAGTACTAGGTTGCACACTTACCAGTCTGCCAAAGAGCTATGTGATGCTATATTTCTGGTTTAATGATTGCTTACCCTATCACAGCAACATTATTCAGACCCTTTCTGGGCTGATTGCTCCCAGAGCTGTTGCTTTGTAGTGCACAGCACTAAATGAATTGATCTTCTATACCCCAAAAGGCAGTGGAATAGAAGACTAAACTGGAATGTCATCATTGTATTAATTTCCCAGGGAGGAAACAGTGCATTCACTTGAATCAGACTGTCTGCCGTTGCTAAGATACTGGCATATGAACAAAACCTCATGGTCCAAAAAAAAAAAAGCTAACACATGTGAAAGAATCAGCCCTAGGCACTCGATCTCTTCACACAGTAGAAAGGTATCATCCATCTACACAGTTACCAGAGGGATAGATGTAATCTTAACAAAGTGTTTTAACATGCTGGTGATGAAGCTCAATAGAGATGAATTTATCCAGGAAGTGTTTAAAGCAAATGTCCATGTGTAAATTTGTTACACTACATTGACAAAACCAAAACTAGTTTATCTGGTGCTTTAGGGATCTCTTTCTCTATACGTATGTACATATGTGTGTATTACAGAGACAATAATTGATGCTTCCATTCGTTGTGTATCAGATTTGCTCCACAGGGCAGGCAAGAGATGCTGGAGCGAGTCAGTCCAAAGTGGTGACTGGAAAGCCTTTGTCTTTTACCATTCAGAATTCTCCAAGATTCTTAATAATTAAAAGCTTATAGTTATTAGGCTACTAACAGCACAGTTCATCAAAAAGATTCAATAATCTGTGAAGTGAGAAATCTTACTAAGCTGGCTTTTCGCAATACAAGCAAAGACAATAATGGATCTTGTTCAAGCAAACACACGATTCAATCTGACAGTGCACATTAAGTATTTGATGTGGGAAACAGTCAATACTAATGGAATACCGTTAGTGAAAATATTCTCTGAAGCATCTGGTAGTTGAGGTGTATTGAAAACAGTGAAAAGATGGGTGCATTACCAATCCGATACTGTCATGAACACTAAAACCCTTCACTAGCAGCAGAAGGATTGACAAAACTAAAAGAATCACAGGCTGTGAATTGATGGGACTTCAATAATGCTAAAGTGGGCTTCAGGATGCTAAAATGACTCAAAAGGTAAACTGAATGGGGTTTTGTTACCATGGTTCAATCCTTTCCTCACGCAACATAACTAGCCTTCTGTTGTTAATGATGTGTATAAGACCTCTGATTGGAAATGGAATTGCTAGAGAAATACAGTAACAGAAATAAATCTGTGTTGAATTACTAGAGGTCAGACCGGAAAAAAAAAAAAAAAACCTAAAGAAAAGGAGACCTGTGCCTATTATTTCATAAAGTATTTATAGTAGCACTATTATTAAATCTACTCCAAACGAACGGTATTGTGCATTGAAGACACTGTGATGAAGTGGACAAAATTTATTGTTGACATCCAAGAATGGGCTGAACTTCAAATATCTATAGAGGTTCTGTGGTTTTGAAAAATACCTGTCAGAGAAGCGGAACGAATTAGTTTATGCATTGGACTGGTTCTGTGTTAATGACTGCTGGAACATCCCAGGCATTCACACTCGAGGGCAGACTGATTTTAGGCATAAACTCAGTCCTTAAGGTCTAATCCTTTGCTGTTCTCCTGGCAAAAAGGAACTATATCCTGCCAGAGGAGCTACTAGGGAATTGTCTCTTGCATAGAGCAACTCTTCTGGTGGAAGGAGGTCTTCCCTATTTTTTTTGCAGCTATGCACATTAGCAGGTACAGATACTTCGCAAGCCTTAGAGCATACATGGTATAGCTTCAATATGCAGAAATACGTATTTTAAATAATGTATGTTAACAGCTGGTCATATCTGAACAGCTCACTTTCTAGCAAGGGTGAGTTGTTTTTTTCTGGCGGTTGTACCTACAAGGTGCAAACCACCTTCTGCTGCCTGCCTGTCCTGGATCTGCTGAGCTGTTACAGGCGGCTGCCGCATCACCGTAACTCTCCCGTTTGCGTAGGTTAGGTGCGTTGTTCCAGTGAGCCTGCACAGCCAATGCTCAGTTACTCAGTTCTTCACCTGTCTTATGGTAATGCATATTTTCAGTCTTATTTCATATGCTCTGAGTCAGATAAGTATCTCCATGAGTATGGATAGGCATATATTATGAAATAATACATCAGCAAAGCCTTTTGGGGGTTTACAAATCCAGAATGTCATGTGACTGTTAACCAATACACTGAAAAATCATAGGGCTTAAACTGCAAATCTAGACACCACGAGCTTACGAACCGTGTTATATGCTGTACTGAGCAAGTTCAAGTGTGGCTGTACATTTCTAGCTCTTTGAGAAAGTCTCCTTCTGTGGTCCAGCCCGAGTTCTCACTAAGTTTTTTTCTGTCATGTGTGTTTTTTATGAGTTTGAAATCAGTCACTGGAGCTTTGTGATCATAATGGAGATCTTTGGATTACCCATCCGACTTAATCATGGTTCACCTCCTGAGCCCTTACAGGTCATCACTAATTTGTGAGAGGCATAGGATGTTCAGATTTCATCTAGAATATTCGTTTAGTGAAGACTGGATGGCAATATTATCCATGAGAGATGTGATAAGCTATATCCATGAGAAAACATTATTTTTCCTGTTTGTTTGTTTGTTTGTTTTTTTTTTTTTTTTATTGCAGATGATTCTAACTGTTGGTGAAGTATCACTGAAACACAGATGCACAGATGTCTCTACATATCCCTTGCCATGGGCACCTTGCAAATTTAGCATCACTCCAGGATGTTACTTAGGTAACGCTGCCATCTGGATATTTTGGAGAGACTTACTCCCGAGGAAAGAGTTATTCACTCCTGAGAAAACAAGTCTTACTTGCGGAGGCTCATCCCAGCATCTTTGCGAGGTGAAGGAGGCCCCTAGCTCAGTAGCTGGTATGTCTCAGAGCTGTAAACACAGGCTGCAGAACCAGGCACATCTCAAATAGCTCACTCTGCCCAGTCCTTGCTTATGAATTTTTATGATTTATCCTTTTATTTTTTTAAGATTCTAATGGAATTATGTGATTCTGAGGTTGCAGGTCAAGCCTTAGCCCAGCCTCCTGGAAGCCTTTTTTGAACGAATTGGTCCTGATTGCTTCTCTTGGGCTGGCTGTTCAACACTTTGCACAATAAAAGAGAAAATAAATCACATTAAAGCCACATATTTAGACCTCCATTTTACCAGTGTTTAAATCACGCTTTACATGCTGTTCAGCAACTTAGAGTTGCTAGGATTTCCTGTTTTCAGAATAATTAAAAAGAGGCATGGATAACAGTTGTATTATGCACTTTTTAATGATTTTCTTAAAATTATATAAGGTCTATGTTTGTTCCAAGTTATCCTAACAAAAATCTGGAATAATTTCTTAGGGGATAATGAAATTAAAGAAGTGGAAAACAAAATGTAAGTGACATCAGAATCTAACACAACCAGTTTAAGAAATAATGGAATAATTAATCACAGTAAAAATGAATCAAGTGCTAAATTTCTTTCAGAGCCACTGTAATGGTATTTAAATCAACATTAGCTAAAATTTTAAAAATAACCCTGCTCTGGATGAGCAGGTGCATTGCTTGCAAGCTGCTTCACAGGGAGCCATTATACATGCATTCGTTTGAAAGTGACTTGTTTCCACATTCTACTTCCATCTTCCTCTTGAAATTGCGTTAGTTAAAATTCTCCATAAAATTAAAATGTGTTCTTAAAGTGAGGACTAGCCATGCTTGCTGGAATATATTTATCCCCTATTACACTGCCTTGAACCTAGAATAATTACAGGAATGGAATTACTTCAGATTTATGCCACCTTCAGTCAGAACAGAATCTGCGATTGGAAAGTGTGATTTTGATGTCATGTAACTTTCTCGTTCATATGAAGTAATGCTGATGTGTCTCAGGCAGAGAAGGCCAACTCAGGCAAGACGACCAGTGCTGTTATCTTGTGGACACTCGTTTGTGTTTAATATGCTTTTGAGATGTAGCACAGTCTTGTTGAAATATTTTCAACTTTGAGATCCTCAAACTGCTGGAATTCTTTCTGTGTGGTTCAGCCAACTCTCTAATTTTTGCCATTTCAAAGCAGCTGGGGAGCAGAGCACTGGGAGGAGGGTCCCCCATGCCAAGAGGGAGTTGTTCGGGATAGGGCTTTGCCAGCACTGCCACTAAGTAACAGCAGATGAAAATTCCAGCAGGAGAGCCAGGGGATGAGAAGAGTGCACAGCAGAGGAGCACAGTGGTATCTGGGTAGATATTATCAGGGGGATGGGAAGAGCTGGGCTGAAAGTTCCTGTTGGGTTGAGGTGTGTGAAATCATCGTGGCTGATTGCAGCTGTAAGGAGTGTTTTTCTTTACTCCCTTTCACACATCTCCCAAATTGCCTAGCACTAATTCCAAGGGCCATCACTGCTTTGTGGGAATGGAAGACTGTTTTAGAGACAAATGGCACTTACGTGCATTATCCTAAAGCCAAGCTTTTTGTAGATAGCAAGAGACAGTCAGGACTGAGAGCTTCATATATTAGAGGCAGTTAAGCATAGACATTTTATAATGACCAAAGATCTTGCACTCAGTTTTCCAGGAAGCAGACTGTATTTTGAAAAAATGCAGTAATATGCTTGCATTCACCGCCTTGCAGCCTGATTTCAAGGCATCTCATGATGCAACTCCTATTTTGGAGAGCTGTATCAAACCCATGTACATTTTTCAAGTTGAGACAGCTTGTGTGGGATTCATCTCACCTACCTTTGTAATTCCCAGTAATTAGGCTCTATCTATAGTCGGTGGAAGCACAGTGAAACCTCTGCATTGCATTTATCTGCTCACAAGATAAAGTGAATTGTTCTCTCAAGCAACTTGTTTTTCTCTATTGACCATACAGGCAACCCAGAGGACAAGCTAGCTCTTACGTAGCTAATGTCACTTGAGGTGTATTCTGCTCACATTATATCACATCCCTAAGGAAAAATGCACCCACCTCCTGCCTCAATATTTTTCCTTCACGTCATTATGCAGAAAGTATTTAAACTGTTCATGAGGGATCCTGCATCAGCCAGAACATTAAGGTAGAACTGCACCACCTTTTCTATGAAGCAATCGGCCAAAAGGTTCTCAGGCCCCACAGGCTGAGTTTTAGGACACAAAGTCTAAACTAGAACAAAACCCCTCCTGTCTGCTTGGTGAAGCATGCTAAAATAAAAGATGTAAAAAGAAATTTGCCCTTCCTCAGTAGATTTTTGCAGGCTGGGTCCATTTCCTCCGGTTTTGCTTACTCTTTTCCACGCTTCTAACCTCCAAAGAAAAACAAAACGATTTCTCTTTGAAGGTAATTTCCAAAAAGGAACTGAACTAAGCTCAGGCTAATTCATTGAACTTACCTGTAAACCCAGGAGACCCTTTCTCCCATGAAACCTGTAGAAGTCACTGCTGAAGTGACAGACCCTGGCCGTGCCCCTGACCCCAGCCTCCCCACTCGCTGCCTTTCTCACAGCTTACCTGCCTCCCCCTGCCCACTGGAGGTGTCTGCTTCTG
>VXBO01002872.1:369923-486098 GCA_013400135.1 Rhinoptilus africanus
AGCAAACAAGCATCATTCTCATGCCACATGAGAGTAAGGGAATAAAATTTATCGAGAGAGCTAGCACACATGCCTGAATGAATATTTTCCTATCAGTTACCCTCACTCACATGCTATCTAGTCGATGTTGCTGACATGTGTCAGTGGCCTGGTAGGTTTGGTACCTGTGGAAAAAGTCACAATTACAACCAGCCTTCAGTATAGCATCTTTGTTCCTGAGTTCAGCAGAGAAACCAAGGCCACAAGGATTTTCCTCATGAAGTCCATCCAGATTAAAAGCAGAACAGTCTGTCAAAATGGTGTAGGAAGCGTATTTATTTGGCTTTTACGTGCTTCATATCTGGTTACTGAGCATATGTAAATCTTTTTTATTCCGTGGTCCTTGAAATGTGATTACTTCCTCTTTTATTACTTCCTTCTCAGATCAACATTTTGCTTGCTTAAAGACAGGCAAAACCTGCATAGGTAAAGTTCATGCATAGGGAATTAAAGAAACTGAGCCTGAGTTTGCTATAAATGAATGGTGTCCTCATTATACATCATGTTTAGATTATCTGTCCTATTGTATGTGAAACCTCTATCTCCCTGCAGAGGGAGTTCATACTGTGAAAACAGCTAGCTAATGTTTAGCAATTACAAAACTATTTGTCAGTAAATAGAACTCTGAAAATCATAAACAGATATTTGAGCATTTAACTGTTAGTACAATTCCTTTTCTGGGTAAGCATATACTTCTGTCTGTATTACCTTGTGCCTGAGGTATCACAAGTAACCTCTCACATCGGGCAGTTATTAAATAACAATTACATCATAGCATTTAATACACTTTCAGTAGTAAGTTAAAACTTCCTTATATGTATCACGGAGCCGGTGAAACATCAACACTAACTACATCATAACTAAAAAAGTCCTTGCAGATAGCGCCCAGGCTGCCCAGGACATCATGACTGCGTGCACACAGCTGGCTTGAGTTACTCTTCTCCGCTTTTTGTGCCTGGTGGGGGTTTTATTTGGTCAGCTGGACCCCCAAAATTTGGAAAGGAAGAAACTTGTTCTCATGAGGCAGAGGAGGTTTTGTATCACGCCATTCATTAAGTGTGGGTATGTTTTTAGTCTTTAGGTAGACCCTGCATTTCCCTTGTGAATAAGTTTCTGATCTCACTCATTGCCTTATCCGTGCGGCTGGAACCCACGCCAGCAGCCCCTGACAGAGTTTGGAGGGTTTAACAGCGAGAAACCAGGAGGCCCAGCTGCGCACATCGGGTCAAGCGCAAATGGGCGCAAACAACAGCAATCTCAATACAGTTAACAGCATATCAACTTGCAAATTTGAGATGGAGAAAAATATATTTTGTGGGAATAAAAATTGACGGGAAAGCCCTACACCCTCAACCCACGCAGCGTCTTGCTGAATGCAAAAATCATTATCAGTTTCTTCCTGGAAAAAAACCCCAACCTAACAACAACCCAAACCAGCAGGTTTAGACATATGTATGTCTATCTGGCTAGAAGCTTCACAAAAATTTCCCCTAAAGCTTCGCTGAAACCTGCCAAAAACTTTTCTAACCACAAGAAAAACATAAACAAACCCCAGTTTTGAGTGAAGCAGATACTTCAAATGAAAGTGCTAACTGAATCCCAAATCTGATAAACAGATTGATGGAAACTTTTCAAGTAAGTCTTCTGGTGAGAATAGGCTCAGGCAACCCACCAGGGTAGGAGCTTCTCCTTGAACCGTGTTGGCCCCGGCTGCGCAGTAGCACGTGGTGGGGAATAGGCATAAGGACTGAGGGCTCCTTACAGGGTAAGAGTGAAAGCAATAAAAGATGGAGCCAGGCATACTTCGCATTTGCAAGACAGGAAGATATGGGAAAGTGTGGAGTCTTATTTCCACCGTGCACCATGCAGCAGATTGACTTTCTCCCTGGGAAACAGGGGTAACACAAGTCTTAGCGCTTTACCAGAAAACTTCGGAGGCCTCAGAGCAGCATCTTGCTTCCCAGTTTTAGGCAACTACTTAACCACCCTTTGATCATCTGCAGTGGTTGCCAAATTCCTTTTGAGGGAATAAATTAGGGATTATTTAGGGAGTTTCTCCCTGAATATAGCTTTTATGAAAGCAACACGCATGACTAATTGTAAAGTAATAAAAGCTGGAGACTGAAATTAAAGTTTATGGAAAAGCTGAAGAAAATCTTGTATTTTGGATGTTATTTTTTTTTTTGACACAGCAAATCCTGGGTAAGCAAACATAAAATGATCTTATGTCATCCTGAATATAAGTATTTACTACAGTGACATTGATTATCATGTGTTCATTTGCACCAAGCTTTCCCTTTTGCACTGCATTTTTGCAGAAGACCCCTGCACATGTTTGTTATCTGGGCAACGCTCAGAGCTGCAGCCTTGCAATCAGTCTGAGACAAAGCTCTTCTCTGATGGATGGGCTCTTGCAAGCGTCTGCTTTCGGCATTGGCATCCCAGAAAATGTCAAAGCGAGGTCACACAGCAGCTTGGGTTTTGACTTTTAGCTAGTGCCTGGGGTCCAGCATGTGTGAATATTACCTAGACTGAACAGGTCAGCGTTTCTGCTCTTGAGACAAAAAGGAAACGCTGCCATAAAGGGAAATCAGAGCTGTTTTGGATATGCAGAGATGAATAGCAATATTACTGCCATTTCTGCTGCTGCCTAGAAAAGAGTGTCACAACCTCCCATGATGATGTCCAGACAGCACTGAGGAAAAGGAAATCCCTGGTTTGTATGCAGAGGAGACTGAAGCCCATTTGATCATTGGAAGAGAAAATAGATGTGGAGAGGGAGGCTGGGAGCAGTTGGCATTGGAAATGGGAGAGGCAGCCCTCAGACACTGCAATGCCAGATCAGCATTGAACACTGTGGTGACATGGGGCTCAGCCCAAGGTGACTACTAAGTGTTTACTCTGTGGTTTTCAGTCCCAGTTTCACTCTTAATGCTACTTGCTAATGCCACTTAAACTATGTTAATTAGTTTAAAGCCAGCTTGGCTGCATTAACCAAGGCTCCATCTGCAGAAGCAACTGCAATGTCGATCAACCTGGAATGGGAGTATGGGAGCTGAACACCAAATAAGGCTGAGCCTGGCTGAGAAAACTGAGAGTAAGATGAGAAGACTAAAAGGTGAGGCCAGGCATAGATGAGCTAAGGAATCTGGTGCCGAGGAGAACAGACTGGAATGGGCAGTGAAAAGATGCTCTCTGTTTCAGTGTGATGCTGTTAATGCGTGATGCATGCTGAGCAATGCAGAAAGCGCAAAACATGAATTCCTCTGCCGGCCATCACTGCTCATCTGAGACACAGAGTGCACTGGTGCCCTCTAAAAAGAGCTGTATGTGAGCATGAAATGTGAGACGATGGCAGAAAAAGTGCATAGAAAGAGCCTTCATGAAGGCTGCACAGGGAATCTTAATCGCAGCCTTTCTTGACTTTGAGGCACAGTTGCCAGCCACTCTGTCGTCACAGGTTTGTCTGTGCATGAGAGAAACTCCTGTAGATTGTCAAGTATAAATACGCTGCATGGTTTTTGGGTGTAAGTGAAAAAATCTGGATTAGGGAGGATTTCTACATCTTCCATGGGAAACAGCATGGGAAACCATCCATACAACAAGTTTTTGTTTTGTTAATTTTTTTCCCGGAAGACTCCCATATTGGTACCAGCTAGAGGTACCAGAATGTCAGAAAAAGTGGCTTATTGAATGGAGATAATACAGAGAAAGTTGAATCTTTTTTTCTCTTTTTTTTTTAGAGGGGGGGTGAATTCTTTATATTTTCATGTTCTAAAACATGCATTGTAGTAGACAGGATAGAATATGTCTTTCTCATATAGCTTTTTTTTTTTTTTAAGATGGTGAGTTAAATCTGCTGATCAATAGCTCACTGTGTTCAACAGATAGATTTGATCTTTATCCTTTGGCTGAGGTGCCAAACTCAAACTCCTTTCACTGATAGAAGCAAAATTAATGCAGATAATCTGCTATCTACTCTGATAATCTATGCCATCTACTATCTAATAATCTATGTAAGAGTAGAGCCTGATCTGATGTTACACATGACATCATCAGTATGAGGAGGTGTGACATTCAAATTACAAATGGGATTGTTTGAATGCCTTTTAATAGTTTATAGGGAAGTGCGGTATATATAATTAAAAATATGGATTTTCCCCCACATTTCTAAAACTTCCATGACAGACAATGTCATGTAAAAGTTCTGGCCTTTATCTCCAAGAACTGTCTATGTGAAAATTCAGCTAAATCTGTTGACAGATGGAAGTTAACAAAACATGACATTACAACTCATTACATTGCTAGTTTGTTTTCCAGAATTTTGTGAAAGACCCTTCCTACCAAACGCTGGAAGACAGGACCGAACACAGGGCAAGGCAATTAAAACAGATGCAATGCCCAGTTCCCCATCGCCACAAAAACCCATCACACATTTGTGAACTTATTTTGCTCCCACTTAAAACTCTCTTGGCCTTTACAAGGCTATGACAGTACTTCAGGCTCATCCAGATGCTGCCAGTCATCCAGGGGAATGATGGTCCTAGCAAGACCAGCCTTCAAAAGTCCCACACCCTGGACACCGGGGGGAGTGTCCGGAGCAAAGATGTACCGTTAGTGGCAGAGGACCAGGTTAGATCAGGTACAACAGGATCAGACCAGACAATACTTAAGCCTCAGTGCAAGAGAAACATGGCCATACTGGGGAGTCGTGGCCTGCTGGGCACATCCTGGGTCACCGGGCACATACCCGGTTGCCAGTCTCATCCATCCTTACATCCCACAGGTTGCCAGGTGGCCAATGCAGCTTGCTGGTGGCCCTTTCTGCTGCGGGGCTGCTCACCAAGAGCAGCGTGTTTCTTGCAGACTGGAAGCGGTGGCCTCCACTGGTCCCATCTGGCCACGATGGTGGAGCTGGCCACTCGGCAAGTACGTTTTGAGAAGACAGGCCCTTCCCTCTCTTGCAGGTGGGCACTTCTGCTGCACTGGGGCTGCCGCTGCCCTTCCCGCAGGGCACGTCTGTCCTCATCCCTCTGCTGCAGCAGGAGAGAGCAGAGACCTCGGGGGCCCGATGTCTCTCCTTTGCACGCAGCGGAGGGGGGACAGCCCTGGGAGGGTCTGAGAGGGCTCTCCTGGTGGCTGTCATCCATGGATTTTTCCTCTGTTTTCCTTTGCAGCAGGTGGGATCTGGAGGAGGAGGAGACAACTTGCCCTGGCCCTCTGAGCTGTGGAGGACCTCGTCTGCCCCTGGGGTGCCCGAGCAGTCGGGGTCCGGCTGAGGAGGGGGTCTCTTTGGCCAGCCCCTGGCAGCCCTCTGCAGGAAGGACAGCACACTGCCCCAGCCCCGCCGAGGGCGTCCCGTCCCTCTGGAGGCAGTGTCCCCAGCAGAGGGACCCTGGACTGGGCAGGGCCCTGCCAGCTCCTCCTCAATGTCCCGTGTCTCCTAGCTGCAGCCGCTCCTCCATCTCCTCCTCAGGAGAGCAGAGGGGTCCACTCATGCTCCTGTCCCTGAGGAAGGTTCACCCGCCCCAGAGCCTGTCTCCAGCCGGGCAGCCGACCTCCGGTGTCCCCCGCAGGAGCTGCTGCCTGTCCTGCAGGGGTACAGGCCGTGCACCAAGGGGATATGCAGGCCAGGAGAGCCTGCTGGGAGGGAGCTGAGGGAGGCCTTCAGCAGCACTGGGGATGTCCAGGCGGGGAAGCAACCTGCACACCCGCTGTCTGTAATCCTGACGGTGGCTTTCAGAGGAGAGTGGCAGAGAGAAGCATTTCTTTAGTTGGAACAGTTCTGGTGGCACTGGAGGTTGCTCCATGAGGTGGCTCTTGTCAGAAGGGGAGAGGGATGGCGGTACCTCAGTGCAGGCTGTCCCTCTGCCGTGGATCAGGTTTGGGCAGGGAGCCTTCCACTGAGGTGGGCTTGGGTGAAATCAGGAGCTGTAGGACACCACCGTGCTGCCTTCCTGAAGCACAGGAGCATCAAAAGCTGGCTGAGGGCAGCTGGAAAGCCACACAACACTGCTGCTGGCTTCCACCTGCCTTAGGGAAGCCTGAGCAACATGTGTTGGCAATGACGAATTTATTAACATTATGTTTCTCTTCGCTCAGGGTGGACAACAGGCTGCCTGCAGCCAACCTCCTGCTCCTCCTCAAGCAGTTGCTCTCCGTGCTCCACAACGTCACCTAAAATTCTGTAGCCAGCAGGATGACTGCCAGCAACCTTGCTGTCTGCATTGGGCCAAGACTCTGCTGACCCCAGTCAAGGTCTACCTGCTCCCCCTGGCAGTGCTGGTGGAGGTGCCTGAGGAGGTACATTCTATTTACCAGCCGGCTATGGCCTTCCAGGCCCACCAGAGCTTTGCTGTTCAGAGATACGTTACTGTCTCCTGTCTTGAGACAGTCCTTGTGGGGTAGGTTCCTGGAATAGCAGCCCCACAGTTGCAGCTTTCTGTGCAAAAGCAAGGGTCAGGAATGGGAAAGGCTGTTTGGTGGCTTTTCAGCCACCTGGGTTGGAACCAATGGTTTGATGTGTGCAGCTGAAGGAGCTGGTGGAGTTTTTCGTTGAGAACTGCAGGGAAATCTTTGAGGAGAAGATAGCTGGCCCTCTCAGTTCCTCAGCCAAGAAGTCACCAGCACCCGTTGCCAGCTCCACAGGTATGAGGATGAACTGAGGACTGTTGCATGCTGAGGATTCTGGTCCTATTTCTTAGTGTGTTCCTGGTGGGCACCTGTGCAGATAGAGAGACCTGCTGAGCGCTCGAGACTTGACAGAGGTGTTTTCCTACTGGAAGGCTTACCACTTGTTCAAAGTGACAGGATTCACAAAGCAAACACTACGGCCTCTGTTCTCCATCTGCCCTTCACTTGCTTGTCAAGCAGATGGTTTGAGAGCAATGCTCTTATCTCAGCATCATTCCTGGTGGGGATGGACATAGAGTATTGCTCCCTCAGCCCTGCTTGTCCTGTGGCTTCTGTTTGGCCACTGCCTCTCAGGGCACGAATGGTTTACTACTCAAGATGAGCTGGAGCCTGAGGGCCTCAGCTGTGACTGCTGAAGTCTGCTGACTGTGGTGTCCATATCTTCTCCATTCAGTGCAGCAGACATAGCAGAAAACAGGGCATCCAAGGGCCAAGAAGAAAACTGGTTTTCAGCTTTGGTGTGTTTTGCTTTAGTTGTTTTTCACTTCCAAGAAGTCGCTTTGCTGTGCCTGCTTTGCTTTCTAGAGCTTCATTTGGAAGAGCAAAGTGGCCATGCTGGAAAAGCAGCTAGGGAGCATCAAGCTAAAGGACTTCAGGTTGTACTGCCTTCTCTTCTCCAAGGAGCAGGGGGCGGTATGGTGGTGGAAAATGAAACAGCAGAGGTATGTCAGGTCCACAAACGATGTAACGACCTATCTCATGCATGAGGGTAGTTTCTGATGTAACTGTGTGATGATCCCCTTAGAAATTGCTCATCTGAGCTGTCCTGTCAGTAGATGTCACCTTCAGAAAAGTTTAGCTGAGATCCTAGTTTATCAGAGCTTCACAGAGTCTATTTTAGGGTGGGCGACTGTGTGAAATGGGGATAATGCAAATTAATCCAAGTGCTCTGCTTTTAAGAGGAAGGTAGAAATTTGTCAAACAGCTTACTACTCTAGGTAGTCCCTTGCCACCTGTTAACTTCTACATTTTCATTGTAGGTACCTGTAGTTTTGACTGCAGTCACTCCAGAAAGCATGGTAGATTTACTCCTGTGCTTTGAACAACTGTAGAGTTGTCAGAGGAAAGAAGGTAGAATGAGTTAGCTTTGATTAAAAAAACAATTGCTTCAAGTTTAGCAGGGCTTTACCTAACTAGTAAAACCAGTGCATAGAAAGGTTTGGAGGCCCTTCTCATGGCAACAAACCCCAAACAAACAGAAAGAAAAAACAGACTTGTGAAGAGGGGAGTGAAAACCAACCAGACAAGAAAAGCAGAAAGAGAGAAAAAAGAACTTTCGGGGGTCGGCGACTGAAAAGATCCAAGAAGACTGAGAAGAACAAGAAGCCCAGGTGTGTAGCAGACTCTGCTGTTCACCTTTCAACACTTTGAATACTACTCTAACTATATGAAATTTTGCACTCTTAACTTTGCACTTGTTGAAGCTCTGCTTGTACAAAGGTAAGCAGACACCCTGCCAAGGTCACAGGAATCACAATTTTTTGCTCTTTGACGTGCTCCCTTAATAAACAGGCAAAGCCTCCCTTTTTTGTTCATGTCAGCTGGCAATCCTGACGCTGGCTTGTATTATCTGAATCTCAGATATGTAGCAAGGATTTCTTCCACGTAGCTTTAGACTATGAAGATATTGACATGGTTTAAAAAAGGTCATATTTCCTCTAAGATAATTTAGAGAGAGAAGAAAAGAAGAAAAAAAAAAAAAAGGGAAAAGACAAAACCATTTAGGCCCTGGGCAAAAGGAATCTAGCCTGGAACCTTTGTATTTTTTCTCTGCACTACCCACGAGGGAGCAAAGCAGTCCAGGCTGGCTCAGTGGAAAGGGATCAAACCAGACTGCTCGGCGTGGTGTTTTGTAGAAAGAGGGACACAAGTCCGGGAAGCAGCGCAATCCCAGCCAGCTCAACAGCTCTGCTCGAGGGAGCGTGTTTTGCCTCTAAACCTGGGTTGCCTGAAAGGGACAGTGGGAGATGCTGCTGCTCAGGTTTTGGAAAAGATTACATGATAACTATCCCAGGGCTGCCTCTTGAGCCTTGCAAAGGGACCTTGTAAATTTGTGTAAACCTGCAATTCTCTGAGGTTATTGTACGTGTTTAGAAAGGGACAAAGCAATCCCGTGGTCACTGCCAGGAAGAGTTCTCTCTTCAGTGTTATGAACAATTCCCTTTACATTGTATTTCTTAAAGGGAAGAAGATCTTGCATATTCCTGCCTTTTATGATCCCGTCAGTCCTTTCTGACTCTATTGTTGTAGGTACAGATTAATTTTTAGCAGTGAGCTGCTGCAATGCAGCCCCAGTGCCTTTATGGTAGAGGCAAGGGGAGGTGAGACGAGGAGCCTGTGCCCTTCTGCTCTTGCCAGTGGATTACATTCAGACAGGACTGAGTCAAAAAAGGGCACCACAGGACACCAAGTACCAGGGCTGAGCAATCCTGCTTCTCCCACCACTCCAGGGCATCCTTGTAGCATCCTCAGACACAGGGAGAAAGTCTCTCGGAGGACTCCTCAGGTGCAAGGGCAGCACTAAGTCCTGTGCTGCCTGTCCTCTGCCTTGTATGGGGTGAACAGTGGGTGCAAGGGATGTGCACCCTGGCAGGAGGCTTTGCTGTCTGTTTCTTCAGCCCCACAAGCACAAGCCCACCATCTGGCGGAGCTGAGAGGCGGCTCCGTGACCCATGGAGAGCCCTCTGGAGCCCAATTCTTCAGCGCTGGATCACATTTTAAGAATTGTTTGTTAGCCTCCTTCAAAGCAAGGACTAGAGTGATTAGGATCCAGACATATTTTCCATTTCAGGACGGATTCTGCTTATGGTATTGTTGATTCCTTATCTTTTGAAAGAGTTGAAACAGCATTTCTTGACCAGGTCATCAAGGAGTCTACATATTCAGTAGTTTATCTGAATTGATTCCTACTACCTACCTTGTAATTGTATCTGTAACTTGAGTCAATCAAAGGCTTTTCTGTAAAATAAATAGATACAGCTGTTTCAGGGGATATACACCCAGCTGATGTAGGATTTATTTCCAATGCTTGGAACTCTGCAGACATATGGACCTTGAAACCTCATCACTTCTGTGGGATCTTGGAACATGTTGAAGTGCTTTTTTGATTAGCAGTGAATGTAAACTATGCACATAGGAGGGCTTCAGTAATCCGACTCACTGTTTAAAGACAACAGAAATATGGAACTGCATGTGACAAGGAGGAGAAAGTTAATCCTCCGAGAAGCAGGACTTTGAAGTCTAGGCTTTTGTGCATTAGGGCCTTATTTACCTTGCATTTCAGATTTGCTCATCATTTTAGCATTGTTTGTGAGGAGGAAAAGATTCTTTCTGTATACATGATAACTCATTTACATTTAATAAACAGTATGAAATCCTACTACACTAATGACAATTTTTGCAGACAAATGAAAATTACAAACAAAAGTATAACTGCTAAAATAAGTCTTGAGCTTCTGTTACTCTAATAAAAAACAGTAATTATTTCAATTGCATACATTTGTAGCTACAGCAGTTGCAGAGTCGCTGGCTACTGTACTCTGACATCCAAAACACAACAGACTTATCTTGAAGACTTTGTACAAATGTAATATTTTTAATATGGCACTCCTTTAAAATATTAATTTTTCAATAATATGTCTGTAAATGAAAGTGTAAAGGTAGAAACGTGTTGCTGCTTGGCAAACTGAAAAGCACAATGAGGGTAATAAATCAGCTGCTAATAAATCAGTGTTTGTTGCCACTTCTTCTTTCTCTTTTCCTCCTCTCTTTACCCTCTGTACAGCCCTCCCAGGATCCCACATGTTTATGCGAGATAACTTCTGTCTGAGAGATTGCTGTGTGACGTCCAGCACAACCACACACCTCCGGGAACTTCTCCCTTAGGAGTAAGTTTAAAATCACTGCATGGACATCACTCTACCAGGATCTGGTCCAAGTCCAGATTATGATGTTGGTGCTGGATCTTCCAGCACTTGCTCTGTGAGACCATTTGACCCGAAGCTCTGCCAGGGGTCAGGGCAAAATGGGGATGAACAAGGCCACAGAGGATCACAGCCACTCCTTCCCAAATGGATGGGGAGCACGCTTTGTGATAGTGCTAATGAAGGAGTGATGGTACCTGTAACCCTGCCCCATAAATCTTCTATTTAATAAAGTTTTGTAAGTACAGGGTATGGTCACAAAAATTGCAAAACTCTCTGCAGTGATTAGCCCTGAAGTGAGGGACACGTCCAGAGCTGCCTTGTCAAACGAGCCTTTGACTTACCAGCTAAATTTAACTTCAGTACACACCTCCTTGCGCTGCAGTGCAGCTCTTCTGCACACTTCTTCCCAAGCACGCTCGTGCACACTGTTCTCCCTGTAATCCGTGTCCCCATCACAGGAACTACTTTTTGCCTGCCACGTGCTTGTACCTGCTGTACCACTCCTACAGGAGAGGACTGAGAGGGCTATTAACGTGGTCCCAGATAAAAATTAAATGGTTTCCGTAAGTAATTTTTCTATTCGGAGAAGATCATAACATTTCAGGATATAAACAAAAATTAAACTGTATGATAAACGAAGAATTTTCAAGCTCCCTCCACCCCTGCAAAAAGTGATCAGTGACCTATAGACAGGAGCATGTCATTGTCTCAGCCAGAGTTAGCCTGGGCTAAAATAGATCTAACAGAAGTCCAGCCTCACAAAAGAAAATAGAGGTAGGTACATCTAGTGGCTCTAATCAGATTACACTTCTAAACTCAGTATCTCTCTTCACACAAATGATCGTTAAGATGATCTATTTTATTTCTGTACTGGACTCTTTTCAAGGTGGTTAGGGCATGGTTTTAGAGATTGGAGGTTTATTCAGGGTGCAGACTCTACTTTAGGTGGTCAAGAGAACGCACAGCACAAGGTTANGAAACACACCCTGTCAATGTTCAGGGCAGTGTATTTTTTCCCAGGTGGTACTTCATGCTCTACTGCCTGTCTTTCTAAGGGAAGAAGTATCCATAACAAAAGTGCTTTTAGTCCCAACCGGAGCAAAGCAAAGGTGTGATGCTTTACAGCCTCTCTCACGGAGCATTGATTTCAGGCAGTACAGACAGGATTTTAGTACCTTACCACATCCTAGGAACAGCAGTGTCTGGTTCTGTCGTGTCTTTTGCATCACCTTGAGGATCCAGGATCTCAGAACATAGAAACAGGTGTGGGATTCAATTTTTTTTTAATACTGTTTTCAGTATTTGCCAGACCTAAACACTATTAGGTAAGGATATAGCCTGTAAGACCACTCCTCCTCCTTACTATCTTACCATATGTAGTCTTATTTTCTTCAGAATAGTCTTTTAGTGCACAAATGATAACCCATAAATGATAGCCTTTCAACCCAGAGAACAATTTAAAATATTAGTAACATTTAACAGCTGCTACATTGTCAGATGATGGTCAGATTAAATTATTCTTCCTCCACTAATTGCCACTTCTTCATTTCCACACCATCTCCTCTTGAAGTATCATAAAAATGCCACATTTCACAAGATCTGTGTTCACGCATTTCCAGTCGGAGGCTCCAAGGGCGCTTGGTGAGGGCAGCAGTGGTGATGGAGCTCAGCTCCAGGTTATCCTAGCACAACAGATTGCTCAGTCATTTCTTTTGCTGTCTCTGATTTCTGCCTTGTCGTTTGTTCCTGCTCAAGAGAAGACAACCCCACCAGCTGCTGCCGCATCAGCCACTGCACATCTGGCAGCAGCAAGCACAGCGGCGAGAGCAGCTAAGTCTGTCCTCTCCCACTGCAGCTGCTGTTTGTGATGCACCCAGCCGTCCTTAGGAAAGACTCCAAAATAAACTGCCAGGCAGCACGAAAACCAGTTTTTACGATTTAGAGCCACCCTTCCTACCTCAGCCAGAAGGTCTCCAGCCAAATTCAGTAGGATAGTCAGCCATCACCCTATGAAGTGGCCTGTGTGCTAAGAATGAAGCTTGACTTTCACTGCTGTCATACCACAGGACTTGGCTGCTTTTTCACAGTGAGTAACCACACAGCCGCCAAAGCTGTGGTCTTACTTAAACTGTGTTTTTTCCTGCATACACCTGCATCAAATTGTTATAACAGTTACCAAAATTATAATATTAATATTAATTTTCTTTAATTAATTTTCTTAATTATGTTAAGAAAATTAAGTATATTAATTTTCTTAAATAGTATCCGTGGCCTTATTAACGTCAAGTCCTTTCAAGGTCTTGTCGTCCTCGGAAGGGCAGGTATCAGTGAGAGCACACACAGGGAACTGTATAAAGACAGGCCCCAATAATCCATTTCTCTCCTGTAACTTCCCTTTGCTTGGCTGTCGCCTGACAAGAAGGTCCGCATTTGTGTCTGGATCCTGACCATGATGTTGCCTTCCTCTTGCAATGTAACGTGTTGAGCCTTGGTTTTGGGGAGCAAAATACGCCAAGGGATTGACAGGAAAGAAGAACTGAAAAAGCCAGGTTCAGTAGTGCCCAGAAACCCTTGACAAATGCTAGCGGCATATGCTAAGATAATATATGTATGCACTTCCCTATTTCGGGGCTTTCTGACTCTATTGTTGTAGGTGCTGATTTACTTTTACTGGTGGGTTGCCGAGCTGTGACTTCTGGACTAGCAGGTGGTGGGCAATGGAGCCTCAGCACTTTCTTGGTGGAGGCAAGGGGAGGCAAGGAGAGGAGAGGAGATGAGAGGAGGAGCGCCCATGGCCTGCTGCTCTTCCTGGCAGATTTCATTCATGCACGAGTGAGCTGGAACAAAAAAAGGACATTGTGGGGTGCCTGCCCACTGGACGCTTTGGCAAGACCATGTCAATTCAGCTTGATGCAATCCCTTTCTCCAGAGTAAAAATAATCAGCCTTTTCTCTGCTTTCCTGATGATCCTGCCCTCCATCAAAACTCCCATCAGTTCCTTCATGCTTTCCTATGTCCAAATCCCCGAAGTCACTGCATTGCTCTCCTTCTAAGCTCTCCTGAAAGCTCATTTCTTCTGTGATGCTTGCAAAGCAATCAACACTGATGGGCTGCTACTGCTGATTTGTGAGGTACTAAAGCACAGTCATCTTAGTTTGTAGCTCTGTAGGCAATTCAGTTTTCAGTTCCATGTCTTAACTTAAATTAGAAATAAAAAAAAAAAGAAGAAAAAATGTGAAGTTAACTGAAACCAAAGCTTTTAAAGCATTCTCACCAAATCCAAACCAAAATTCAGTTTCTGTCTTAAACAGGCTTTTCAAGTCATTTTAGGAGGATAGGGATAATAGGGGCCTGTGTTTCCTGAAATTAACTCGATGTTTACCCAATTCTAAAAAAAAAAAAAATTAAACAAAATATTTCAGACTGAAAAAAGGAAAAAAATTCAAAATGTCAAACTGAAGCATTTTAACTTGTTTTGAAGATCTGTTTCAGTTGCTGGGAGGCCAAGCCGATCTGATAAATTAAAAATAAAAGTATTCCAAGTCAGTCAAAAAGTGCTATGTGGAAAATTTGAGTCAGCTGGAGTTCATTGGTGTGTTTTCTGTTATCCATCATTTTCCTATTTCCATTGCTATCTCTTTGAAGCAGAGCCCTCTATGCATGGTTAGATGGCAGCTAGAAAGATGGGGAATTGTTTTCTTACTGTGGCTTGTGTGCCTACCTGAAATAAAAAAAAGGCCAGGATTTCCAACCCAGTGAGCTTAAAATGCCCTTCTGTTTCAGGTCCTAAGTTTTACTATGTGTTCAGTTTAGCTTGCTGAATTGCCACAATTCCCCATGCAGCATTGGTGAGCCTCTCCTCACTCACAGCCACCACCGAGGGACAGGCAGCAGTTCTTCCCCTGGCCAATGTCACTGCCTGAATTTCTGAGCATCCCCAAAGAAAACTCACGTCAGGGGAGTTTTGCACATATGCCACCAGGGGAAGCAAGAAGCCAACAAACATACAAAAGTACAAATAGTGTGAATACCACTTTTGCAAGGTTTGTCCAACAGTACTAAAACAGACAGTGGTGATCCCAATTTACTGCTTATTACAGTAACAAGATTTTCCTTCTTACGTCTTAATATTCAGATCCACTCCTACCTCCTCTGTATGTCTGATCCTGTATGTCCCCATGTCCATCTGGAGATGGATTGCCTGCGTCCCAGTTACCCTTCATTTTCTGTAGTCATTTGCAATGATGATTTGTGCCCCTGAGCTTTGCTCAGTTTGTAACGGTAGAAATGCGGTAGGCAAGGGTGGATTGCATTTCACATCTGTCGTCCAGATGTCTTGCAGTTCTCATTCCCTCTTCTGAGAGACTAAGGTCAGATCTGATAAAGACATCTGTGGCTTTTGCTTGCAGTGCCGGTGAGGGAACCCCATCTCATGTGTCACACGTGAAGTTCCCTGCCCAATCTTAGTGTGCTGGCAATGAGTGTCCTTTGGGGTGGTTGAAGGGCTGCCACTCACACAGGGTGATAAAGCCGTATGTGCCTGGGACCTCAAATGGGCTGCTCAGACATTCTGTACATGTAATAAACTATTGCAGTTTTGATAGCTTGTGACCTAGCCCACACCTCTGCCCCCATATCCTGTGTACCAGGTTTGTCTAAAGATAAACAGTCTCAAAATGTGCTTGGTCCTGCAGAAAAAGCCCGGGGAGGCACACAATTTATGCTGTATCTGTACCTTCTAATTCTTTTGTTAGGGAAGAAGTTTCCAGAGAGAGACAAACTGGTGAAAAGCTGAATTGTTGCACTGAGCGGTGTCCCAGAAAGGTCTCTTTTCCCTTTAAAAAACCTGCTCTGTTTGGCATATGTAATTGTACACTTGTCAGAGCAGGGACTGGAAGATGGCTTTCCCACTTTCACCCAGTAGAAGTCACCCTCTCCCCATTTTTTTTTCTCTGGGGACAATTAATATTTAATTTAGTGTAATCAAGGGAAGAGCTCCAAAAGAAGAAATTAAGAGAAACCTTTTTTCCAGACTGCCTAAACTGCTGACGAGGCCACTTTCCTGAGCGGTGGATACGCCAAGTTCATGTTCCAGTTCTGAGTCACATCAAGGGCGTTTGAATGGGTGAGCATGACTGTACTGGAAAAAGAGCAAAGTAACTATAGGAGATAATATACTAACAGGTAAATTTCAGACATCGTGTCAAGGTAGGTTTTGATTAACTAAAGCCTTTTGCATTAGTTAGTGATTAATGACCACTCTTCAGGGAAAAATAAAAATAAAATTCAAAAGCAGTGGCGTTGATGGGGAAAAAAAAGAGTCCTGTGTTTGAAAGACCTTGTCCTTTTTTCTTCCTTCAAGGTGTGTATGACATCTTTGATTATCTTAGGAACTGAAATTTTGGAAAAAATCAATATATTGGAAGTGGGAGGTAGAAGAATAATTTTCTTCTCCAGAATCCCCTAGGAAATATTTCAGCTCAAATTGCTTAGGTGAAAAAGTGATGTATCTAATGTTTAATTAAGTGTAAAACCTACATGACAAATAATCTTCCAAGTCTGATCTGGAAAGGCCAGTTATCCCAAGCAAAATAGAGCATGTAGGTACACAGGACTTTGAGAATGGTATTAGCTGAAGGCAATTCAAAGCTGTTAATTTGATTCTTGTCAGGAAAATTACAAATGAGCAATTTTTTAAAATGGAACAAATGTGGTTGTGGTCAAAGTTTAATTGGAAATTATGTACCTGCTCAGTTTTTAATAGCACTAGCTAAAATGTTACAGTACTGTAAAAATAAAAAAAGAAAAAAAGACTGATAAGCCTCAGAAAATTTGACGTAAGTAGAATGGCTTTCCTGAATACAGATATTTAATCTCATTTCCAGCCAGTACATCTGTCCCTCATCCCGGAGTGAATCATCATGTCAGCACCAAAGAAGCAAACCTAGGGGGAGGGAGATGTTAGAAGTCATCCCCCCATCTCACGTTGAAGACTGTATACCCCCCTGCATTACCAGTGCTATTCCACAGAAATATGTCAACCCTTTCTTAAAAAGAAGAGTGGTTTTGGGATATGGACATATGACCAAACAAAAAAAGTAACTTTGGCATTTTTTCTTTTATTCTAGGATTTTACCATTTAACAATGCTATGAACACAAGATAACCAAAACAGTTATTAGGGAGCCATCTAAGTTACTTTTTGCATCCCACAGTGATGACGATGAGTTCCCAGGGATGAGGAGGAACAGGACAAGTTCACATGACTTTTCTCTTACTACTCTTCCAGTATCTGAGCATTTTGAGCTTGGGGAATTTCCTGAGCAGTCTGTGATTTTTCTATTTAGTAACTGGCAATGGATCTCTCTTCAAGGTTTGTGTCCAGGCTTTACTTATACCCACATAAGCTCTCACCTCCTCACCATCCCCTGCACTGAGGGGTGAATAACCATCTTTTGACTGTTTCAAACCTCGCTTTCACCAGCTTCCTTTAAGGCCTGTAAAAATTGTACTTGGCCTCTGCTTAATTGGAAGAACTTTTTTTGGTTGGTGGTGGCCACAAGAATAGAGAGGTCTGGCTTGTTTGTAATATTTTCCTTTGTTTCATCAGGAGTCGGCTTCCGTCAGAATGATTCTTTCCCTCAGACTAGGGGTTGTTTCGGAATACTATGTTATTTTTTACCATCGGACTTGACCTGATTTCTTCCAAACCTCATTTGACAGAAGAGAAAGGGGACATGCTACATAATTCATTAGATACCAGAAGTGCATTAAAAATGTATTCGACAAGAACTAATCCCAGCAGGAAATCAAATAACAGCTTATTTCCTCAAAGGAGTCTTGATGAAACAGGCCCGTGTTTAAACATTTGAGACTTTCTTTTTATTAACTGAGGGAAAAAATCATCATACTGCTTATGTTAAAAAAAAAAACAACAAAAAACAACAATAACAACAACAAAAAACACCAAAAAGCCCATGTCAAGGTCAGTTGAAGAGTAGGAACTTAATGGAGCCAAATAAACAGTGCTGTGCTCAAACCCAAAATACATGTACCTTCAGGCAGAAGCCTAAAGAAAAAGTAGTTTGTTGAATTATTTAGTGAACGTGGCAGATCCTGGATAAACCCTTGTTTTTTCGTCTGCTCGGCTCCAGATGATGGCATGTGTAGGTAACCTCTGCTTGCAGGCAAGCCCTCCTACACCAAGAAACCGTAGAGAGAGTGATGTGGCAGCTGCCCCTGGTGATGCTGGTTAAAGGGTGAGTTGTTTAAGGACAGAGGGTTTACTTTGAGTTCCCACGCTGGAACAACGTTGCCTTATGTCATGGTATTTACAGCAATTCACTGCATGCTTTGAGCAAAACTGTCAGGCGATCTACAGAACCCATTTTAACATCAGCCAAACATAAACTATTGATCGCCAGGCTGTTTAGATCTCTTCCCCTTAACTCTTAAGATTTGACAAGAAACATGCTGCTGCATAAGATCTGGAATACAGTCACATGGAAATTTTCAGAGGAAACATTTCTTTTTTCTTATTTCTTTTTTTTTAATATTTTTTTTTCCTGTCATGAAAAGCCAGTATGGAAGAAATCAAAATATCCTGTAGAATCGTGTCAGTTTGTGGATCGGTTCAGCACAAGCAAGGCAATGTTCCCAGTGAAATTTTCTCTGTTTTCCTTCCCGTGTGATGTCCTCCCCTCCAGCTTGTCTCAAAGGCAGCTGCCAAGCCTAGAGCCTGGAAGCCTGGGCCAAGAGCCTCAGGGTTTGTTATAGTTCAATGGGCTGTCTTCTGGAGGTGAGAAGGGAAGGAGGTCGTGTAAGAAGGGTAACCTCGTCCCTTTCAGATTAAGTTTGAAAAATGCTTGGGATAATTTTCCTATAGTCATTGGAAATGTTCAGGAGATTTTGACCTATTAAGCTGCTTCTTTAATATGGGAAGCTTTTATCTGGAGGGAGATGGGCACCAAAGAAGGCAGAAGGAGAAAGGGAAAAAGACTCCTTATAGCTTGGCAATTTGAAATGCTTAATGGAAAAATGATTTCTTTCCTGTCCCAAAAGCATCTCCTGCAGTACATGGTACTCTGCAGGAGCAATCTCCTGAGATCGATGGCCTATCTAGGACAACGTACATTTTCAAATCCTGAACCAGACATTTAATGAGAAGGTATTTCCTCTTCAATTGCCTTCATGCATCCCATCAATACTCCTAACATTTCATCAATAATTCCTTTTCCACTCAGTCTGAGAAGCGCATGCCTTTCCAAAGAGTTCTTTTGCTAATTAGGCAACTAAAGGAAATGACCAGAGCTGCAAAAGTGCTTAGCCCAAAGTCTTAGCTATTAAGAGCAGTGGTAGTTGCTGTATATTGTGAAGTGATGAAACCTCTGCTGGTTGCCTGCATAGAAAATGGTCCATCATTACTACCTATGATTAAAATGAGAGAAGAAAGAGATTCCATAATGGGGAAAAAATTAAAAAGACATATGTTTCATGCAAAACCAAACTAAAAAATTATTAGTTTTCACATTTGCCTAGTCATGTCATTGACTGTCTAGCATAAACTGAAATACAAATCTGAAGTACAAAACCAGATTGGAATACAAAATACATAACTGGAATACAATTCTAACTGTATGCCAATTATCATACATTTTAATCCAATGAAAACCACAAATAATCAAAGTCCTTAGTACAAGTAACATTTGGGCCTTTTATTGTTTGAAACATCTTTATTAAATGAGATAGTATCAAGGAAACCTTGTTTTCAAGGCATACATCAACTGTTGAGCTATTTCTTTCCATAAGCAATTTTCCCATGATCAGATTTCCACTGAAATTTTATAGAGTTTCCTATGAAACACCTATTAATTTGGAAGTTCATCACTACTGAGGCTAATTATTCAGTGCAAGATAAGAGCTGAATGTCTTGCTTTGTAGAAGACATATTCGTAAGATCTATTAAAAACACTACTTAGCTCGCAGCCAGATGACACATTTCACTTGCCATTTGCAAATCTTTTATGTAGATGACATAAATGAATCAGTAAAAGTTAAGAATTGTGGGATTTTTTTTTTTTTTTTGTAATTTAACCTGTTTCCATTTCATTTTCCTCATAAAATGTGTATATTCTGTTCCAGAGCTGCACTTCTGGGTCAGAGAGTTGGTGGTTGTAACTTATCAAAGAATGTGACCCTTGTTGGTTTTTTTAACAGGAAAAAAGGGATATCTGTGGATATGAGGTGTGATGGAACAGATATTAAGAAGATGCTGACTTAACCTTACTCTAGAATCAGGCTTGGCAGGACATAAATTTTCAAATGAAATACATTTATTGGCTGTATTTTACCATGAAGATATATTCATGATTTATTTTGTTGAATTATTTTGTTGAAGATTCAAATCACATTAATCAAATTTCATCTTGGTTCCCATCCCTATTTGGTGAGTCTAGGCCTTCGGAGTCACCATACTAATAGACTATATCTTGACTTATGTTTCCAGTCATGGGAATAATTAGTATGACCAGTGGTACTGAAACTATTAGAAGAAAACTAATTACCAGTTGAAGTGTTTGCAGGAACAGAGCCAACATTCCTGGTTTCAGCTAGGATAGAGTTAATTTTCTTTCTAGCGGTTGCACTGTTTCAGGTTTAGTTTGAAAGATATTAAAGGAATATCAATAATGCATATTGTTTTACTTGTCACTAGGTGATGTTTATACTATTCAAGGACTTTTTTCAGCTTCCCACAGAAGCTGAGAAGGAGCAGAGACAGAAAAATGGAATGGCCAATGGAATATTCCCTACCATAGATGTCATGCTTGGTATATAAATGGGGGATGAGGGTTGACTGGGGGGCAGGGATCCGTGATCACTGCTTTAGGTGGGCTGGGCAACCGATTCAGCAGGTGGTGAAAGTGACTTATGTTGTATTACGCTATCTTGTATGTTCTTTTACCATTATCATTGATATTATTATTGTTATTGTTATTTTCCTTTTTCTGTTATTGCTCTATTAAACTGTTTGAACCCACAGGGGTTTTTTCTCTTTCCTTTCCCTTCCTTTTCTCCATCTTGTTCGTCCCCTTCTGGGGGCAAAGGGAGAGAACTGCACCAGTAGCTGCATGGTCCTAGCTGCTGGCTGGTGTTAAAACAATATGCAACTTACTTACCTCAAGTGAGTTAAATGTTCAGCCTTCTTCATTAATTTTGGCTAAAAACATGGAGTTATTTTCAGCAATGAAGGATGAAATAGAGTGTCAGAAAAATCTGTGTTTTCTTTCTCTTGGTCTCAATCTTTAGGTTTTAGCATGAATCACATGTGAAGTGATCCATCAGAACACCTGCAGCCCTGTCATGTCACTCACTGTTCAGTACCATCTTACCTTCTTTTTCAGAAAATAATTTAATTTCTAATGGGCAACCACAACTCTTTCTGGGCCTAAGAAGCAGAGTAATTTCCTGATACGCTAATTGTGAGATTCCAAAAAGAGTAAGATTTCCAACACCAACTTCCATAACCCTGGAATAAATTTAAAATGTTTCCATCAACACCTGCAATAACTACCAATTTACATAGTCCACCTTTTGTACTTCATGTCCACAATAGCACTGTATATTTTCTCTTATGTTTCAGAGGTTTAATAGGTGACTGACTGTGACTGATGTACGATGTTCTGGAATACATAGATTTTGTTTTGTGATGAATCCTAGTGGAACAGTTTGGGATGATCCGTTGTCCCAGAAACCTTTCCCATGTGCATCAGGGCTGAGTTGAGACACTTTAAAAGTAAAACAGAATCACAGAATCAGAGAACGGTTGAGGTTAGAAGGAACTTAAGGGGTCATCTGGTTCAACTCCCCAGTTCAACCAGGGTCACCTAGAGCAGGTTGCCCAGGACCATGTCCAATTGGGTTTTGAATACCTCCAAGGATGGAGACTCGACAATTTATTTGGGCAACCTGTGCCAGTGTTTGACAACCCTTACAGTAAAAAATTGTTTTCTTGTATGCAGTTGGAATATTATGTGTTCTAATTTGTGTCCATTACCTCTTGTCCTGTCACTAGTCACTACCGAGAATAGTCTGGCTCCCTCATCTTCACTTGCTCCCATCCAGTATTTATACTCACTGATAAGATGCCTGAGTCTTCTGTTCTTGGAGCTGAGGAGTTTCAGCTTTTGCAGTCTCTCCTCATAGGAAAAAAGAAGGAAAACTTAAACCTGTCCTCTGGAAACTTTTGGAAGTTTTCCCTAAATAAGAAATTTGAGACATTAGTCTTGGTCTAGTTTTCCTGACAAGCTGTGCAATTTCAGTTTGGTGTGCAAGTGCCAGACTAAATCATTAATAGAGTGTTAATTTGGCAGTTCTCATCATGAAGCTCATTAGAGCACGACATTGTACATCTGGAGGTTTCGCATGTGTGTCATCCAGGCTGGATGCTTAATAGTCAGGAGATCAATCGCAGAGCAATGCCACAGTTACTGATGGAGGTACGTGTGCATTGACAACTCGCACTGTGTCCTGAGTTTTTGGATTTCTCAGGCTATTTTGATGGAAAGCTATTGGCAAAGGCATGAAGATGGCACAAGGAATAACTGTTGGAAGAATCTGACACAGTGTTGCTCTTGATGGGGAGGTGTTGGTAGTGAGAACTACATAATGTGGGATACCGCTTATCGCTAGTGCAGAAACCAAAGGAAGAAGGTGCTAACATCTATCACCTACCACTAAGGTTGTCTGTAACTTGAAAGTATGTGTTAGTTTGCCTAGTCAAAGAAAACTCTTCATCCACGGTTTCTCAACACAGTAGTCAGAAGTGGTCTTGTGCTACAATATTAGGTAATTTTTCATGCATTCATTTGTGAATCATCCTTGCTGGGCAATGGACAAATCTGTGTGCCTTGGCTTTTAGAGGACATTAGGGGACATTTAGAGGCTCTTTAGGAAGGACAGGCAGGGGACATGAGAAGGGGGTATTGCCTTCTACATCAATGACCAGATGGAGTGCATGGAGCTCCACCTGCGGGTGGATAAGGAGCCAACTGAGAGCTTATGGGTCAAGATTAAAGGGAGGGCAAGGACAATACAGCGGGGGTCTGCTACAGGCCACCTGACCAGGAAAACCAAGCGGATGAAGCCTTCTATAAACAGATGTGAGCAGCCTCACGTTCACAAGCCCTGGTCCTCATGGGAAATTTTAATCACCCTGATATTTGTTGGAGGGACAACACAGCAGGGCACAAGTAATCCACGAGGCTCCTGGAATGCTTTGGTGATAACTTTCTTCTTAAGTGATAGAGGACCAAACAAGGAGAGGTGCTATGCTGGAACTTGTCCTTACCAACAAAGGGGAGCTGGTGGGGAATGTAAAGTTCAAGGGCAACCTTGGCTGCAGTCACCATGAAATAGTGGAGTTCAAGATCCTTAGGAGAGCAAAGAGAGTACACAGCAAGTTCACTACCGTGGAATTTAGGAGAGAAAACTTTGGCCTCTTCAGAGATCTGCTTGGTAGAATACCATGGGATAAAGCCCTAGAGGAAAGAGGAGCCCAAGAAAGCTGGTTGATATTCAAGGATCACCTCTTCCAAGCTCAGGAGCAATGCATCCCAACCAAGAGGAAGTCAGGCAAAAATGCCAGGAGGCCTGCATGGAAGAACAAGGAGCTTAAACCACCATTGTTCAGGAAATTGCCACAACTGGCAGAAGTGCTTTCCCAGCTACATCATGATACCTGACTTCACTTGACAAATGCGCTGCTTTCCTCTGCTCTCCCTTTGCTTCGACTCATAGCTTTAAAGGCTCAGGGCCTGACATTCCCTAGTCTTGCATTTTGAAAAGAGGTGTAAACCCTGCAATATCTGGATATCTGGATCTGGACAGGCTGGATCGATGGGCTGAGGCCAATGGGATGAGGTTCAACAAGGCCAAGTGCCGGGTCCTGCCCTTGGGTCACAACAACCCCAAGCAGCGCTACAGGCTCGGGGCGGAGTGGCTGGAAAGCTGCCCGGCAGAAAGGGACCTGGGGGTGTTGGTGGCCAGCCGGCTGNGCAGTGTTAGGTTAATGGTTGGACTTGATGATTTTAAAGGTTTCTTCCAACCAAAATGATTGTAGGATTCTATGAATATAATATGCGTATTCCTAAAAATCTGATTCTCTGAATTTGCAGAAGGCGTGTGGTTGTGTACATTGTTTGTGAGCCTGTTCATTGTTAGTATTATTTGTGGTACTGTGTGGTACTGTGAAGATCAGAACAGATATTGCTCTAATGACTGAACAAACACCAAACAGAAACGCTTGTAAATTACAAAGGCCTTAATCTCCTTTCATCCTAGAGAAACTAATCCTCCAAGCATGGGCTTCTGTCTCCTTATTTCTCACTATGTATGTGATAAAATATTTTTCAGTACAAGATGGTAAATGTTCTATTTGCTACAAGCTACACTTTTGTTTGGCTGAAGAAATGCAATTCAGAGACGTAAATCCTTTTCATAATTTGTTACTTGATATCTGTATTTTACCTGGGTAAGTGAATTACTGTCATTCTTTCATGCCTCCTTTAAAGTGACAAAATATTTGACCCTTGTTTTCCAGATTGTGTACTGTGTTACGGAGAGATGATGCCCCATCTCCTTCAGGGAATTTATTTCAGTGGAAGTGTGGATTTCAGTGATTTTCCCAGCCTGTGGGAAGCAGCAAACTTCAGCTTCTCAAAGTCTAGG
This sequence comes from Rhinoptilus africanus, assembly GCA_013400135.1. NCBI lineage: Eukaryota > Metazoa > Chordata > Aves > Charadriiformes > Glareolidae > Rhinoptilus > Rhinoptilus africanus. The sequence goes on from VXBO01002872.1 coordinate 394,306, forward strand.
TTAATAATGTCCTACCAAAGATAGTTTGCTTCCTTCACCCACCGGCATTTTTCAACAGAAAAAGAAAGCAAATACTAATGAATAAAGCTGCCATAGCCCAGTCCAGGAAGAAAGATTTTTTCATCAGATTAAAGGAATATCTCCAGTCTCTCTATCAGGGCCTGCCAACTAATCTATGGTGGAAGAGGAATTTTTCATGTTCTAAAGTATTTTATCACTAATTTTTTTTTAAGTAACATAATGAGGATTTATTTGGGGAACTCAGTACACTTTTCTTAAAGCCAGACAAAAAAGGAAATCTGGTATTTGTTTTATTTCTACTTTAGCACTTTATCTGACAGCTTGACATGAGAGCAGACATGAGATTATAGCTCATTCATCTGTGTAAAAGATATTAATCTTAAAGGATCACAAAACAATTTTATTCTCCAAATTATCAAACAGTGTAATTGGTGAGGATGGATCCTGTATCTAAAAACAGTTTTGAGATGCTATTCTTGTAGCAGGGCAGTATTTTTTACTGGAATCTGTTTTAAATGTTTTTACTAGTTAGCACTATTGGCCTTCTTCCAGGTTGCTTAATAAATCTGAAAACTCAGAGTCCTCAAATGCTGTCTCCTGACTCTGGAACAGTGACCGATGGAAAGCAATACAGATTGAGGGGCATTTGAGCAAGCTACTGCGCCAGAAAAATAAAAATTGCTTTATGAGTGTATCTCATGGTCTTGGAGATAGCTATTTGGCTTCTGAAAGTAGTGAGTGCACAGTGGCCCACTGAGTTGCCAGGATGGCTCTGAGAGGGTTGTACTGTGACCCCTATCATGCGTTTGATCCGATTAAGGGCTGCGTGCTCTGACATTAAATCAGAGCATTCAGACATACATGAGATATGGGAACGGCCTTTATGAACTCAGTGACATAACTCATGCAGTGACAATTAATGCTTTTTAAGTTGGGATTACAACACTCAAACCCCTGTGAGCCTAGTGACACAAGTACAGTAGTCCTCATCCCTTCCGAGATACGCGGCAGAGGAAAAACATCAGGAGTAGATATTAAAGCACTGGAAGGTCCAGACAAATGCTGCAGTGTCAGGATTTCATTAAAAAACAACTTTGTCATTTTCACAAATAGATAAAGTTCATTGCTTGTATTTTGCTCTTTTATCTGAAATCTCTTAAGTTTTGAGTGTCCCAAATGTCAGACACATTAGGTAGGTTTCTGAAAACCTACAGCAAAATAAAATGTGAGCTTCAGGTTCCCCCTTCATATGTTTGCTTAAGGTCTTTTTCCCAGGAGATCTCAGATAAAGTTACTGGTTTCTTTAGTTTCAGCTGGAATTACTCCTGTGGGGTCTTTGTGTAGTTCAGTATTATAATAATGTACTTCTTAGGTTTGGTTTGGTTTTGCTTTTGTTTTTTAAAGAGATCTGTTGAGGGAATATTAACCCCACAACATCAGGCTTTGTTTCCTGTTGCCCCAGCATGCTCCTGACATCCCAGGTAATCCCAGTGTGTCACCTGCTTGCAACTCCTTGCCCCCTGAGCCCCCGCTGCCTGCCTGGGGCAGGGGAGATGCTGTCCCACCCTGCCTCATGGTCACGGCCACCTTAGTCCTTGCCACCAGCCTCCCAGGCTCGCAGCAGCATCATGCTGACCTCTGTGGGAAGGGGTCCGGGTGGGTGTATGGAAGTGAGTGGAATTAGAGGGCTGGGAGTGCGTAAAATGGAAAATATTTGGACAAATTAATGAGCAGTTGCTGTAAGTGAGTCACCGAAGTATGCATGCTACCACAGGGTAGGATCTGTATTCCTCTGGGGAACTGGCTGTTCGAAGTGGAAATCTCTAATCTTTTGCTATGCAATCCCTTAAAATAGGCTTCCATTTCCCTGTAGTGGTCTGCTTGTCTCCTCCTGCCACTGTCTGGGAGTCCCATGCCTTCCTGCAGGGGATGGCCCTGCCTCTGCTTGGGGCTTTGCAGGAGCCTTCTGCACGCTGTGAGCCCGCTGGCAGACCTGTGGGAGCACTGGGACTGTGCCGAGCCCTGCGGAAAACCGGGGTCATCGAGAAAGCTGTGCAGAGCCTTCAGTCCCGACCCAGAGGTTCCTGAAGTCAATGGGAGCCACTCCTCAGACCTGCCTGGCCGCGCACTCCTGGCGTGATATAGGTCCCAGTGCGTTACTTGCACGGAAGCACAACTCCACCTTCATGGAGCTCATGGCAGCACCAACTGCTTTTCCTCTGTCATTACGACGCTGTAGTGTGAAGGAGTCAGAGAGAAACAAACAGCCTGTCTGGGTGGTTACAGGTCTGTGACAGTACTTTCTGAATGGCAAACCTTTCCCTGAGCATGGATGAAATACACTGACATTAGCTGCAGTTCGATTTCCCATACAGCAGATGGAGTCTTCTAGTTTTAAATGCAGCAGCATTCTGTCAGAAAAAGGAGAGATGGCATAAAACCAACCAAAACACTGGAGCCAAGCACCCATGAACGTGGGAAAGTGTCCTTCTGGATCCAAGTGCTGGAGAGCTCTGGCAGGCCCACCTATCACAGAAACAGATGTGAGTAATTAATAATTGACTCAAACTAGCTTCCCCATCCTAGATAAAATGCTTGAAGATTAATCACAAGGCTCTGAATCACTTTTGTTTGTGGGTGTTTGTTTTTTTTCACCTGACCTCTTGTGAGATTTCTGACACGTGTGGGAGGAATATCAGGACTGTAATATGCAAAGAAATTACATGAGGGGAATCTCACTGCCACCATAAAGTGTTTCATGATGGGACAGATGATGATTAGGAGTCAAAAGGGACACAACAAGTCTGTAAACAAAAAATATCTGTTCTTGGATGGATTTATAGGGAAAAAAATCAAGAGGAAAATAATTGACTTATGTGCTCCAGTATGTGAATCAATAATTGTTCTACTAATTGGTCCCAGGCAGCTTCGTATAGACTCAAACCTCTCCGTTCAAGATTCGAGTCTATCTCATTTCCCTCCAGGTTTAAATCAGACAAGCATTATCTGAAGTCACATGAAGCACCGTTGCTAGCTTGTAGACAGCTGTTCAGCCACAGCTGAATGTCAATGTGCATTAAAAAAATATCATTGCATCCTCCATTTGTGTGTACAAGCGTGGATCCTCTGAAATCCCTCAGACTGCAATGGAGCTACAACAGCCAAGCATTTAACCTATAAAGCACATTGGCATCATGTAGATGCAAAATGCTGCTTAAAGATAATTCATTATTGGTACATTGCAGTTCTCCTTTCCAATTGGTTAGTGTCAGATATCACTAAAAGTAAATTATTGTCATAGAATATACAGTATTCACTTCTGTGTATGTTTTAAAAATACAATGAGAGCTAGTTAAAATTCCATTATAACCATGGCTTGCTCTTATGTCTGTTGTGAATTTTGCATCAGTTCAAGATGACTCCTGTTTTAAGCTTTACAGTTGCCATAAATCTTATAGGTCCACCAGATGAATTTTTTATTGTGGAAGAGAGTCCTGTTGTCAATTACCAGCGAGTACTGCAATTAAGTACATGGCTGTCAACACAACATGAATAATGACCCCCTAAAACCTAGACAGGAGAAGGACAATATACTGAAAAGTATTATTCTTACCAACATCTCTCCTTATTTACTTACTTTCATCTGTTGAGCTGACTGTCCTCAGGTGCCAATACTTCTTCATATTTAATAAGATTCCATTAAAACCTCTATTGAATGAGTGGTAGGGCTGCAAGGTAAAACGCTCAGTAGTATGTAGTGTCAAAGATAAGTTTACCTGTACAATCAAAGCTTCACATTTTGCATTTGAGAAGCTGGACTTCAGTCCTTCAAATAACGGCATAATCACACGTACCTAGTCTTAGCAAACACAAGGGCAAAACTAGTTGTACTTAGTGACCAAAGCAGTATCCAACAGTCATTTTTACCCACTTTGCTCAATATCCAGTTGCACAACTCTCAAGTATACGCAGACCAGGGAAAATCAGGGAAAGCTGAGGAAAATAGCAAGGGAGCTGGATGGGGAGTATAATTTCATTCGTATGATAGGGCCCACACTAAGCACAATATCCCCCTGCAATTGTTCCAGCCAGGGCAAACCACCCACCGTCCCCGGTGATGGTGAGGCAGAAATGCTAATATACCAGTTTCACTTACTCCACAATCTTTAACGTACCGTCTGAGCTAAGTGACGTCCTGGAGAAGCCTCCCTTAGGCCTTATACACAGAAGCCAGTGGCAACCCATCTATGTGTGGACAGGCCATGGTTTCATGTCCTCAGACTCCTAGCCTGGGCGTTGGTGGTGTGCCCAGCCCCTACACAGAGGGGGAAGAGGAGGGGGAATGTGAGCTTTGGGAGAGTGATCAGGTTGTGTGTGCTCCCTTCCTTCCTTCTCTCCTATGTTGGCATCCTGTTGCAGGCTGCAGAGGAAGAGTTTGAGGGCTGCAAGTGCAGCATAAGACACGCTTTGAGGATCCCATTACTGTAGTGCCATGTAGGTGTATTTAAAGTTATCCCAAGCCTGTGATGGTAAAGTAACATCATTCTCAATTTCATAATTGCCAAGGGCTTCTGGTAATTGCTCTCTCTTCAGAGTCAAAGGATGATAACCCTCGCCACAGATGGCTGCAAGTTTAAACCATTTATTTGTACTACACTCAGGAGATATCTGAATCTGACTTCAGACACTCTGACCCTGATGATCTAAACTCTGAATCTAAGTATTATGAAGTGTAAGATCCAGACAGGTTTAGCAGTAATTTGAATTCAGCAAATTGTCTCATCTGAGCAAAATAGTTGCTTAATATTATGTACTTACATCTAATTAAAGTTTCCTGCCCTTCATTAATTACATACATGATTTTGTTTATGCTTCCTTCTTAACTATGTCACATAATTAAACATAGCATCTACTTTTCCCAAGCCACTGGGCACATCTACTACTCCTTCTAGCATATATTTAGTGGTTGTATTGTAATGGATTCTCAGTCTGACATGTTACAGTAGACCAGTTGGCTGAAATAACATCAGTAAATGCTTTAAGAAAAGCAGATAAGTCTAAGGATTGCTTACGCCTCCAAGCCTAGGATAATCAGGATGCCTTTGCAAAAGAGGCAAATATGTTCCAGTTTTGTTTCCAGGTTGCTGCTCAGAAGACAGCTCATTCATTACAGCATCTCAGAAATGGAGGGTTGAGTGCCGTGTCAGGAGAGCAGCTTATGCAGTCCCTCCATGCTGGGGCTGGATCAGTTAGCAGTACCGGGAACAGACTGGAAAGGAAAGAATATTTTTCTGAGACAAGTAAAATGCAAAATTAAGTAGATTAATTAGAACAGCTCGACTTCAAAGGCTCTCTGGTCTTTAATATATTGATCACAGTGTTCAAAGTCTGCATGGTGCCTTCCCCCCAAAAAAGTTCCTAATTGGGCTATATTCTGATGAAACTTCCATAAATTGCAATAACTCAACTAATGTGTTAGTGTTAGCTGAATGTTGGAATTAAAGGCTGCTGCAGTGCTCAGTTAGTGTCCAAGTCCGTGATTTCATGACTCGAGCCTTCTTTTTTTTTGAAGTAAGAAACAGAGTTGCACAGGCTCACAAGTGTTGTGCAGAGTCCATGAGACAGCATGGAGATCCAGAGCATCCATCCCTTACTGCTGCAAAATGGGGCCATGGTTACTGAAGTCAGTAGAAAGAGAATGGGTTTGAGACACTGCTTCTAGGTAGTGAGGAGAGTGGGAACAGAGCTTTAGGAGTTTAGCACCTCTGTGAGTTAACAAAACTCAGGCAAGTGCAGTCCCTCAGGCTCCCTGCAGAAGCAGCAGAGGTCTGTTCTGGGAAGCCTTCTGCCCCTTCTCATGGGGTTTTTTGCTTTGTTGCTTCTGTTAGGACAGACTGAGAATCTCCTTATCCTGTAGGAGGTGGGAGGGAGGTGGCAATTTTGTTGTCTAAAAAAGGCTGTGTGATCTGATCCAGCACAGGTGATTTGATCCTCACAAGCTGTGATGTGCTCCCCAGCATGGGAGGAGAAGGGGCATTATTGGTCTGATGCTGAAAGAAAATGTTGCTGTGGGTATTTTGGAAGCTGAAATGAAGGGCTAGGCATGCCTGGGAGAGGGGAACTGAAAAAAAAAAATTGGTAGGCCTGATCTGCTGTTAATTCTGGTCCTAACAATAGCTCATTAGCCAAAGAAATATTGTTTTCGCAACTCTGGAGTCAGAGTTAAGGCAGGGATTTTTATGTTCCTTCCACTTGGTGATAGCTTTGCAAAGAGAAGTAAATAGTTCAGAACAGCCATGTTGTGATTCCCCTTCTCGTTGCCTTTTTTCCACACCAAGTTTGAGGGTCACAGTGGCTTGTTGTCCACAGACATCTGCTTATGGGCAACCCTTATGAGCTGGGGGATGGCCTCAGCTACGGGGCTTTTGAGCCCTCAGGCTCTGGCATGTACCCCATTCACCCCGGAGAGGAGTAGTGCACATATCGGTGGCATTAATTGTTTATGAAGTTGGATTAAAACTTTTAGTTGAAAAAAAATGGGGCAAAATCTGAGAGATTTTAGACATTTTAATAATGAAAAATACCAGCCTATTTAGCTTGATAGTTTCTAGATAAAAAGTTTCTCATTTTCATTTCAAGAGAGCACTATTTTAATTTAAAATTGATCTACGTTTAAAAGAAAGAGTAAGAAGAGAGTAACAAAACTGAAACATTGATTTCTCTTTTGCCTGAGAAAAACCTTGAAGGCTGACCTAAAATCTTTATCTGTGGTTGGGTTTTGCTGTTGTTCTTTTGCTATGTGAAAGTTAAAAATGAAAGAAGATATTCTGCTGTATTTTTCCTTTGTTCAGTTCTGGTCTCCATCTTCCCTCGCATTTGCTAGTCCAATTGGGCTAACACATTTCTTTGACCATCTCTAGGCTTGAATGAAGGAATGAGACAGCCATTAAGTAATATTTATTCATCATCCTTATGCTTTCAGTAAATCCTCACCAAATGCTCCGTCTCTGATGATCCGTCTTCTGGCTGCAGAAGACCTGACTGACGACGCACACTGTGGTGCTCAGCAGAGTTGCATTCTGCTGCTGGAGGTGGAAAGCGGCCGTCTACACCTGGTGTGGTCCTGGAGAGTTATAAACAGCTTTTCAACAGCTAGTAAGACTGTTCCCATTATTGGGAACCTTGTAGAAGGCAAGTAGTACACATTCCAGTGAAAATTACCTGTCTGTGCCACGTGAAATCACAGAGTACGTAAGTCAGATGTGGTGGTGACCTTTTCATCACGTTACAAAAGAAGGCTTACTTAGCTAAGCACGACACATGAATATATCTCCATTGTATGTCTAACTACATTCCCTTAGGTGAAGCTCCGAGCTGGCTGTAGCTTCAGGGACCCACCTAGAGTGTTCAGTTCTCACTGTCCCTGGTGTAAATTTGTTTTCTTGTTGTCATGGATTATGTGCTGGTCAAACTATTGTTAGTGACATCAAACTGAAGCATACCTGAGATTACGTTTGAGTAGTTACAATAATGAGGCTACTATAATCCTTAAACTCATATTCAGAAACACTGTTTTCCTACCTACTCTATGCAGAGACAGAAATCAACCAGTGTGAAGGAGAGAGTGAAAGGGTGTGCATTTGAGGGAGAGACAGGTCTTTAGAACTGTAAATTCCCTTTCAGAAGGGGAGGATAAATCAGAAATTTATGTGTCTACTTGGCTTATTTCATCAGCTGTGAAATAAGCAACTGTGTCGTGTTGTGAAACGGATCGCAAGCATCTTGACCTAAGGCCGTCAGGGGGTGCCTTGGGTGATTTCTGTTCTCCTCCAGATAAATGCCCTGTGGTCTGTAACTGTGGAGACATCCTCTTCCTCACGGATTCAATCTGGTTTTCCACAAGCATCTATTTGATGACTTTTGTTCTCTCACCTTTTTAAATACTATTCCTCCTCTGAGCTGTCTCCTTTCACTTGTTAGTGCTTATCACTTTATGCTGATGCCGTACAACTTTATTTTAGCCTGTGACAACTTTGATGAGGAAGGGTTTTTGTCTGCAGTTACATAAGTCTAGTCTCACAGAGAGCACGCAGCATGCAATTTGGGACAGGAGCCCTGCTCATGAAGGGGGAATGAGATATTAAATGAGCACAGCCAAGGGAATTGATATGAATGTCTAGCACTTACTTAAGGCCTATGGAAGAAAAACGATTCCAGGTGACACGCTTTAACACAAGCTTGCTTTGGAGTTGCTCATGCAGTTCAAGCAATTTGGGAAATATTACCCAGTATTATGATGGTGCACAGTGGCTTAAATTTGCAAATGAAGTTCACTCCCTCATGAACTTTTCACGTAGCAGTCAAGCTGCAAACAATGTGAATGTTAATATTTCTCTGCTGGTCTCGCCTGAAAAAAAATTGATCCTCTGTTATGTGACTCCTGAATCCCTCTAATTATTAAGAAAGGGGGTTGGAAAACTTGTCTCTTGCAGGTTGTACCTGATTGCATTAATGCTTTTCCATATTTGGCCAAGCTGAAGTTTGATTATTGTCCAGCTTATTCCCTTTGTACTCCCAGCACAGGCCTTTTGTCTTTTCAAGCATTTAATCTCTGTTTTGCTGATGCCAGAGTTTAGTTTAATTTGCCCTGTGTTTGCAATACTGTTTTCTTCAGAAGCTGCAAGTCACGGACTTATCTGCAGATTCTCACAGACACTTAAGGTCAATGCCTTCCTCTTTTCCACCGCTATGCTATTGTCATCTTTCTGTTGTAAAGCACTCAGTCTGTGCTCAGTCAAACAGTCGTATTTAACTTCTCTCTTAGCAGGCTAAAAGGTTATTTAGTACATTTATATAACGTGCCTGGCCATCCAAGGTCCTGCTCTAATAAAGACTTATGCTTAAGCTTGGTGTTACACTGTGTACTGCCACTGAATTCAAGTGATTAGCTAGCCAGAGGCATAAAGATCTGTCAGAGTATAAGCCTTGGTGGATCCAGTGCCTTTAGGTAGACTTGTAGCTTATTTGGTGTTATTTTACATAGTATCGGTGTTATAGCTGAGATACCCCAGAGGTATAAACAGGGCCAGAGCTGCAGGGTGCAGGAGCACAGAGAGAAAACTACTTTGTTGAGACTCCAGGTGACAGGGCAAAGGGTGCCCATGTGAGGAAGCGCTGCCTATGAATAACTGCGGCTCCCAGAGCAGCACGACCCACGAAGGACATCCCAGCTCCGCAGGACCCCAGAGCAGCCCTGCCAGGGACAGCCTGACCACTCCTGGGAGGTGAGGGGAGGGAGACCGGCCGTGCCTGCACCTACCCACTTTCCCTTTCCCTCCTCCTTTAGCCTGCACAGCTGTTTCACAGCTGTAAAGCAGCAAGTTGGCCCCTGAGTCCTTGTCGGTACAGCAGTGGTGCAAATCAATGATAAATACAGATTTGCTTGCTAGCAGCTCCCTGCGTCCAGCCCTTACTAAAGGTCCAAGCAGAAGAAGTGGGTAAGAAGTGGGAGTTCAGCACAGGATAACACCTCCCAAGCAGGGGTGCTGGTTCTGCTCCCCAGCTGTGTGTATTTGCTGTGGGGGGACGGGGGGAGTCCCCAGGTCTAGGGGGCTGCAGCTGTGAGGAGGAGCTGGAGGGATGCTCATGGCATGGCCAGCAAGGGAGGAAGACCGGAGAGGGGCGGTGAAGGTGGAGCAGGAATGCACTATCCATCCCTCTGCTCCTGAGCCTTTTTATCTCAGCTTCTGCACCTTCTTTCTCATCGTTGTTACCTATTCATCTCAGAGAGACCAGATTCGTGAGAAATCTAACCAAGATTATTGAACTTTTTTTAGAGTTATCACAGTATTGTATAAGTTTAAGGCAGGGTTCAAACATGCCTTTTGGAAGTCTTGTAAGGCAGGCAGTCCTGTGCTACGGTAGACAGATGTCCCTGCATAGAATCATTTTCATTGGAAGAGACCTTTTTAAGATCATCAAGTCCTACTGTTAACATAGCACTGCCAAGTTACCACTAAACCATGTCCCTCAGCACTACTACATGCTTTTTAAATACCTCCGGGGATGGTGACTATGAAGTAATAAATGTGCTCTGTAAAACATAAAGCAATATTAAAATAAAATAAAGCGTATTAAGCATAAACAATAAATGCAACACCATCCCAGTTGCATTTCTGTCTTTCCAGTTTATAAAAATGGGCTCCATGCATCTACTCAAACTTACTGCTCTTGTTAACAGTCATCTTAGGCACAATATAATGTAAATAATGACAGGAGTCCTCATCTAGCACATAAGTGTTAACAGCTGACTTTCTTGTTCTGCAAGTAGAGTAAAATCTTTAAAGAAATGATTACTGCTAGTTTCATGTTGTTCATTTTGTTGCAGGCAGGAACAGTTTTTCTTAAAGTCCAGGTAAAGACCATTTTCCTCAGAGCTTTGCTTCCAAGTAGATTGTTGTTTGGCGTTTAGGTTGAGACTTTAGAGAGAAAAACGTTTTGCCTTTTTCCTGTTTGCTGCTTTGCTGGGGTTAGACAAACTTATACCAGCAGGGAATGAACATTTCTCCCCAGGCATTCAATAATGTATTTTAAAGAGTTCAGGCTGCTGCAGGGTTGCTTCATTCAGTGGTGAAGTGTCTTGATTTCGAAATGCACCAGTTGGAAAGCGGACGTCCTGGATTGGCTTTTGGCAAGCAGGCCTTCTAGGTCTTGCTGCTCTCATAAAAAAAGTGAACCCAGGAGCAGAAGCTGGTTATTTCTCCCTGTGAACACTACGTACTCATCTTGTTTTACAGTAGGTTACAAAACAAGGTAAATTTGGTAGTCCACGCAGAGTGTCCCTGGAAAGGCAGAACTGAGGTTAATTCCCAATGCAGAATGATTCCCAAAGCAGAAGCTTGCCTGCTTGCTCTATGAGCCCTTTACACAAATCTTTTAAAAGCATTGGAAAGAAAGTAATGAGTCTAAAGCTTCATTCTGCTGTCAGTGATGTGAAGCAGGACACACAGACAAAATCCGTGTAAACCGATTCTGACCGTGAGGTCAGAATTAGGCCGGTCAGTTCGCCCTCTGTTGAAGTGAATTGTTCAGACTGTGATGCCCACTCATGAATGCATCTGGTCATCTGTGTAATGTAGTAATCACTTTGTACAATGGGATTACAAACCACGTTTATAAATATGGTCTGTTTGTTTGCATGATTTTTAGTCATTGGTTTGATACTCAAACCTTAAGCTGAGGGACTCATAGATATTAATGCATGTTAAGATGCAGCTCATTAAGCTGTAATCTTTATTATCAGATGCTTCTTCCCCTTCAATTGCAGGAGTGTGTGTTATAGTTTGGGGTTTTTTCCACTTTCCTAGTCCATCTGACTTTTTGTACCCATTCAGAAGCAATCAAACAGAAAAGCTAAACCAGGAGAGCAATACACTTACACAAAGACTCAATAAATTCTGCCAGCCTCACTCCCCAGATTGTAAAGCAGAGACGCCTTTAGCAAGGCATAAATGAGTTCTTCATTACTTAATGTTACTGGCATGCTATGAAGCTCTCCAAACTGAGCAGGGTATTCAGAAAGGGGCCTTCTGGAGTAGCTCCGAGACTCATATTTGGGAGTTTCCCACCTGAGCATGCTAAGTTTGCAGATATGGCTTGCAAACCATGTGTTTTACCCTGTAAAGAGAATGGTACAGAAGCCCAAAAAGAACAATGGAAAAAGCCAAAAATTTGCCATACATCATGATTTTAGGGACCTTTGAAGATTAATTTTCAAAGTCTAGTTGCGCTATTTTGTTTTCCTAGGGCTGAGTCACTTTCAGGAAAAAGAAAAGGGCTTTTGCAAATTCATTGCTGAAAAGAAAGGTACTCCAGATTGTGACATCCTGGATTTACTGCTGGAAGTAGAGAGGGACAAGATCTGCAAGACTAACCAAAGCTTTCACATGGGTTATGATACGCGGTTATGCGAGGTTAAAAGCAGGGTTGGAGATGCTACCTGTCTGCCCAGCAAAAGAGGGAAGGCAGGTGCAGCTCAGAGCTTTTCAGAGCACCCCCTCAGCCTCATGCTGTACAGTCTGTCCACTGCACCCCTGAAGACTGAGGAGGATGAAGAGCTGGGACAAAAATCCCTATTGGACAGGAACTGCTGTCAGCCCTCATGGGAGGACTTTGAGCAAGGAGAGGAGGAGACATCAGGAAAGATGGAGCAGGACCAAGAGAAAGAAAACCTGCTTGCTGTTGTAGAAAAGCTGATAAAAGAAANCATATCACCTCACACAACAGGCACCACTCTTCATTATTAGTGTTTTTTACAAAATGTCTTATGCACATGAATAAACCACTTAAACTGATGGGGAAAGTCCTGTTCTGTGCATCAAAGAATTAATGAACAGGGTCTTTGCTATTAATTCCACACTAGCATTAGCACCTGGAGGTGCTGAGGATCATCCAGGTTTGCATTCCTGAGATCAAGTGTTGCGACAGATTTTCTACAGAAGTCTGCAGTGCAACTCTGAGATGGCCTAAAATCACCTACTAAAGAGACTTATAACTTGCATCCCTTTAGAAAAAACCTATCTACATAGTGAAAACCTGACTTGGTCCACCTCGCAATGTGGCCTCAGGGGAAGATCCAAAATGTTAGCATAGGTTATCAGGTCCCCTGCTGTTTTCCCCTCTGGCAGAAACGTTCAGACTGTTCATGAAGAGAAATATCTGCCATCTTGCAATTTAGAAGCTGACTTTGAATCTCAGTTTTCCTCTCCTGCATGAACATTTGAATTAGTCTTGGAAACTGGTTCAACGACATAGCTCAGCTGGCACTGACAGCTTCTGAAAGACATTGTGAGGCTTGACAAAAACAGCATAAAGAGGATTAAATCAGCCTTGGAAGTGTAAATGTCTGTAGCATAATGACCTTAATGTTGGAAATAAACAAGTATGTGCACGTCTAAATGTGCGTAGTATTTATACTTACATAATAAACATATACAGTAGAGATTGATTTTCAGGACAATATTACACACCTTGACACTGTCCCTTCCCATAGAAATTTTGTTGATTCTTTCCTAAGGAAAGGCTTCTAAAATTTCATCCCACACATGAGCTTGGAATTTTTATTGCATATACAATGCTAAATTAAAATTGACATTTCTGTGCCACCTGCAATGCAAGGGTTGCTGTCAGGGACTGTTAACCAATTTAATGCCATACAGAATTAGATACAAGAAGGAAAAATGTGAAGCTTTATAGCATTAAATTCAATGCTGCATTTAGAGGAGAGGGAAATTTTGTTACTCGGACCAGTGACTCTTCTGAATGCCCTCCTGGTGGAAAAAAAGCATCTTTTCTTTAGAGGCTGGTCAATTTATTTGTTTACCCTGGTTAAAAAACTCTTTGTAGGAATTTTTGTTCTTTCTGTTTCTTTTCAAGTTTGGGGCACTGTCAAATGCCCAGGGAAGTCTCCTCACCTTCTGTGGTGGTGCATGGTAGATGCTCTCTTTCCCAGGCAACGCTTGCTGGTGAGAGAAGGACTAGAAAAGCAGCATGCATGGTTTTGGGTGGATGCTGCTGCTGCCATCACCACTCCTCCTATGGGGGGAGCACCTCTGAGCATGGCTCACCTCTGTGGCTTGATGACACAAGACTCTTCACTTTGATTTCCAAGCATATTTCTAGTTAACTCCCTTGAGAAGACAGCCTTAGAAATGAAACCCAGATGAAAGCCATTGCTTTTCCCTGAAATAAATTCACAGTTCCTCCCAGCTGTGGTCTGGCTGGTTTTTGGTGGAAGGGGAGAGGGTGTGAAAAGTTTCATGGATTTCTTATTCTTGGGCATTAGAGCTGTCACCAAGCCCTCCATCTCACATAGCTCCTGTTAGGCCGCTCAGCTGATGTCTGGCCAGAAGGAGGGGAACTGGACTGCAGGAAGCATTGGCCGGTCTGGCTGAACAGGCAGAGCTGTGTGATAATCCCAGAGCACTGCTGCTGGCCCTGGCTTTCAGTAAGTCATGTAGTCCTTCTAGGTTAGCTACCATAAACTAGCAATAATGTATCGCCCTCAAAACGGTGGCAAGTTGGTTGTAAAAATGTGGTAATTAATTTTAAAACCCTAATAGTCCGATAGCAGTGTCGTTTTCAAGAATTTTCCAGGATGTCAGGAATCTGTTGTCTACCAACCTCCCTCCCTTCCCTCAATTTACTTGGACAAATGTTCCCTTTAAACTTTATTGTTTTCTAGTTTTAAGTCCTCACATCTGTGTCCACACTGGAGATGAAACATCTGTTTTCCAGTTTTGCAGCTGGAAGCTGGAGTCCCTCTCTCTCCTACACGTCATGTAAAAGGTGTCAGTTATGTTTGGATTGGATCTAAGAGAATTTTCATTATTTTTCCCCAAAAATCTTTACATCTGGACTGTTGTGACCATAGCACCATAGCAAACCACTTTGCCAGAAATAACATGCCAAGGATTGGGACATCCAAATCTTAGTGAAAAGGAGAACAGAAATTAATTTTGTTTTGGCCTTTTTTCTTCTTTATTGAGTAGGTGCTTCCCTTGTCTCACCTTTTAATTATATGCTTTGCCCCTCAGGCTTTAAATCTTAATTTTACTGAAACCTCCAGCTCACAATCTTCTGTAGACCAGGCTGAAACACTGCATGGAGGAGAAATGCATCAAAACTAATAGAAAACAAAATTGTATTTTTCAGGCTTTAACATGGTGCCTGGAAAAACTATTTGACACCATGGGTTGCTCAGCTGCTGGGGAAATGCTGTCTTGTGCCAAGAGAAATGTTCCCAAACTGCTGCTGGCCTTTGTTAAAGCTGAATGTATTTCTAGCTCTGAATCTAGTGAATATTTGGTGACAAGTGTTGATGACAGCTTTTTAGGTGTTATGGCCTTAGAGGGAGAAATGGTTCTGAGCAAACGTTTAATCCATAGGCTAGATCCATCTTGTTTGATAACTGGAAGTGAAGGGGATTTACAAGGAAAATGCTACAATTCTAAAGGCCTCATGGAGCCCAAGGGCGTTAGGATGTTATTTCTGCAAGCCTTTGGGGTCCTGTCCCTGACTTTAAGAATTCTATGATTTTCTATTTTCTTAAATAGTGCTTTAGTGAGAATAACATTTTGTCTTACTTACGTGTAGTATGGTTATGCTGTAATTACTAAGTGCTAGTTATTGTCTCTGTCCAGAGATTAAAGGAGCAGGTTTGGCTGGTATTTTGGCCACTTAGAGGAGGATCACAAAACTACCAAACCTGTATTCTGACCATACTTCCATTCTGCAATAAAATAAAAGTTCAAAAGTGACTAAGCAGGCAAGATTTCAAATCATTTTCTCTTCCTTTAGCTGCACTTATTTTTGCCGAAGGAAAGATTACCCACCGTTATTTTCTCTGAATTGCCCAGTCAGGGAAATCCTTTTAGCTCTATTTTACCAAACGTGATAGATTCTGAAACCTTCAGCCAAGGCAGCTTGGCCTTTGTGGCCGCGTACATACATACACAGGTCTCAGCCAGTCTCTGCTGAGTACAGTACCATAAACCCACAAAATGTTCAGTTTCCAAGGAAACAGCAAGCTCCACTTTTTGACAAATGCTCACAGTTTATTACTCATTTCTAATACCACACTACTTTCTGAGTATTTCCTCCAGCTAGAAGAATAAGTGTTTTCTTACACAAAAGGAAACAAGGAGCCGGCCCTTGCTGTAGGGCCAAGCTTTTTCCAGGGTCACCATGGTTTCACCCCAACAGTGCACAGAGCTCACTCACGTACCTCCCCAGGAAAGGCGCCTGGTGAGTGTGGTTCAGAGGCGCCTCCAGAGGAACTCTGCGGGCTTGGTGGCCCCCTGACCTCGGGCCACATCTTTAAGGGTGTGCAGATAAGCGCTCTCTGAGATATTTCAAAAGCTCTTTAGGCATCTCTTTCACCTTGAAATCAACTCATTACCACAGCTGCAGCCTGTCAGGAAAGTGAAGTGGGAGCTAACAGAAAAATCTCTTCCTCTGTTGTACGAATGCGCTGAGGAGAAAAGTATGGCACTTGTTCTTCCCACCTCTCCCCACCTCTCACCAGAGGCACACTTGATGCTTCAGAGGGTGCGTATCTGCATGGCCCGAGAGCCACTCTTCACTAACATTTCCGAGTTCTGGGCTCCCCAGCTCAAGAANGCCATCTCTGCCAAGAGCTTTTGCTGAGCTTCCCACATCTGCGTGCCCCCTGCCCCGGGGACAAGGGAAATGGGACAGCATGGGGTTTTATCTGTTGGCTCCATGATGATGCCAGTGGCTCTCACTGGTCGGACTGGTCAGACTCACCAGCAGAATCCAGGCTGGGTGATGCACGCTGCTTCTCCAAGGCAAGCAGCTGCACACAGGACTGCATTGTAATGCCTGGTGCGTGGACAGTCAGAACTAACCGTGCATCCGTAGCTGCTGTGAGAGAACTGTGATAACCGGAAAGATGCTTTTTGCTCAGCTCTGAGAGCCTGACTCCTAGATTCATTACTGTGCCTGAAAGAAATGCTTCAGGCTGAAGCGAGACTTACTTCTATGCCCCGTTACAGTACAGAACATGACACTCTACGTATTTACCGCATGCAGTGAAATGGAGGAAAGGGAAAACTGTTAGTTGGCACATGCTGCATCCTTGCTGGAGCTGCACAAAGCTGCGGGACAGCATTAAGGGCAGACAAAAGAAGGCTGTGTGTGTAAACCCCGGGGTGAATGCTGTGGGATCTCTTTACCCTCAAGGATTGAATGGCAAACAGCGAACACACATTTTAACTGTCAGCATTACTGCAAGTTTAGGAAGCTACAGCTTGTATTTCAGGAGCTGGTAAGGTACTGAAAGGTTCAGAAAAGAGCCACAATTTTGGTCTAGATTAGAGCTGGACAGACATTTGGATTTAAGGCTGAAGGGTAAATGATAGCTAAAACTGGAAATTCAGGTTTCGAATCAAGTTGCTGATATCCCATAACTGAGCCTGGTAAGTTCTCAGGTCACAGTGCCAGAAATTAAACATTTCTGTGTTTGTTGACTTTGCAAGATCGGCCAATCCTGGTTGGTTCTGGCCAAAGTAGGAAAGGGGGCACCTCATAGAAACCCCCCCAGCCGTAAACCACCACAGGTTCATATCTCAGATGCCCACACTCTACAAAATGAGCACTATGGGGATTCTGTGTTTCAAATCTGGTCCACCCCTAATTGGCATGGACTTGAATAGTATCAGGACTGCCATACACCGAATTGATGCTGCTAGAAGCTTTCAAAGTGCTGCACTTCTGATGCAATGTTCTCCTTTCACTCTCTTTTCACAAGCTTGACTCAAGCTGTTTTCCCAAGAAACACATGACTTGGCTTCATCTTATCTTCGGTTGATCCTGGACACCCTAGAAAAATTAGTTAAAATCTTCACCTTGGGCCCCAGACAGAAAAGCACTTGCTATTGGTGCCAATAAGGTAACAGCAATTGACATCACCACAACGGTTTTTCAGAGGCAGCAGCCATGAAAGAACATAGCTTTTTAATATGAATTGATGCTTTTAAAGTTTTGGCATGATTTGCTGGGTTTGAGGGTTTTTCAATTTGTTAGAATCTGATTTTTCAATGTGGTTAATTTCTTTCTTCTTTAAGTTTATACGCACTGTATTTAATCAATGTAGGAAAAACCACGATAAACCTCTGAGTGACCTGGTCTGATTTCATTCATAACTGACACTACTTGAGGAGGAAATTGGACTAGATGACCTCCAGAGGCCCTGAATTTCCCTGTGATCGTAAATAACTCTAGAAGGTTGTGATGAGAAGTTTGGAATCTGAACTCTCATATCACACTACTTAAAAAGACCTTGCATTGTGGCATTGCTATCTTGCAGAAAAGAAAATAAGTTTAAATACCACAGTGGCTGTCAAATGTAGTGTCTATTTTCTCAGTTCATAGTAACATCATTACTTGCAGTTATGTTTCCTAATGACTGTATATGCTAATTGTATACAGTTCAATTCAAGGCAATTTCCTCATGCTGTGCAAATATTGTTTTATAGTAACAAATAGTAATTTTTGGAAGCTCACACTTAACTATCTCAAGTTATTCTGAAGGCAAATTGAAGTGTTATTATGGTTAATGAAAATGATTTTGAATTAGCCACATTATTATCTGTT
This sequence comes from Rhinoptilus africanus, assembly GCA_013400135.1. Classification (NCBI taxonomy): domain Eukaryota; kingdom Metazoa; phylum Chordata; class Aves; order Charadriiformes; family Glareolidae; genus Rhinoptilus; species Rhinoptilus africanus. The sequence goes on from VXBO01002872.1 coordinate 412,501, forward strand.
CTGGAGACAGGGGAAATTGGAATTCTGATGGGTTAAATGATTTGGCTGCAAGGAAATATTTGCTCAGGTACAAAACTGTCATTAAGGGGATGAGCAAGTGATGCTGGATATTCTGTTTTATCTCACACAATGATTTTGTTTCTATAGCTTTATTTGCCTACCAGGATACTGAGTGGCATCGTTAAAGCATGATTAGGAGAAAAACCCTGTCCATCAAGATCAACATATTATAGAATCATAGAATCATAGGGTTGGAAGGGACCTCTGGAGATCATCTAGTCCAACCCCCCTGCCAGAGCAGGGCCACCTTAGAGCAGGTGGCACAGGAACGCGTCCAGGCGGGTTTGGAATGTCTCCAGAGACGGAGACTCCACCACCTCCCTGGGCAGCCTGGGCCAGTGCTCTGCCACCCTCAAGGGAAAGAAGTTCCTCCTCATGTTTAGGTGGAACTTCCTATGTTCAAGTTTGTGCCCATTCCCTCTTGTCCTGTCACTGGGCACCACCGAAAAAGCCTGGCCCCATCCTCCTGACACCCACCCTTCAAGTATTTATAAGTGTTGATAAGGTCCCCCCTCAGTCGCCTCTTTTCGAGGCTAAAGAGACCTAATTCCCTTAGTCTATCAAGTCTATATTATGGCTAGCAATTGGCTGGGACACAAATAAAATTCAGAAATGGTCAGATATGTATACCTTTTTCATGGGCATAAATTCTTTATGACTTAGCTCTCTTTTTGTTAGAGAGTATTCAACCAGCTCTATACAAACCCACACAGTATCTAGTCCTCCCCTCTCCATCAACATTTTTGAAATTCAAAGCAGATTCTGCGTGAAACAGTTTGTTGATTTTTGGAAAATATCTAGACTGAGAGAAATGTGGCACTATCGTATGCACATATTCTTATTTGGGAAAAAAAAATCATTAGAATTTTTTTTTTTCATTTTACATTACACTCCATGTTAAAATTCTGTTCAGTGCTGCTAAGTACAAAAAAGTTACTTTAGGTGGATGTCTTTAACCCACTTAGATATTCTCCTAATTTCAATAGCTACTGAAAGAATACAATTTGTAACCTGAGCAAAACATTGTCCTCTCTAGTGGCTCTAAGGAAGCTGGAGTTTTCCAGTAGATCTGAGAATCAGAGTTTCTATAAAACAACAAAACCTCTCACACCTTAACATATCTATTAATCCTAAATTGTGAAAAATGCAAAAATACTCCTTAAAAATGTTACTGGAATGACAAATTCTGTAAGAAAAAAAAAAACCAAAAAGGAAGTGATGGCACCAACACATTTAAAGATTGTATTTAAACACTTGCTTTGAGTTTGGTCCATTTTTAAAATATTTACAGTGGAGGAGCTGTAGTGTAGGGCCTTCATGCCCTTTCTTTCTCCTGTGGACCAAGCAATCCCGACTGTATTGTGCTTTTGAGAAAAAATGGAATACAAGGGGATACAAAATACCGTCCCTATTATGTACCACAGTAGCTCATGCAGATAAAGATTAATTTTGAACTGATCTAAACCAGAATGCTGCCCACAAATTAAAACTTAGGAACTAAATACTTTCTTATAAACAGTGGTAGATCAAAATGTTATAGAAAATTAACATTACCTCTCCCCTCCAGTCATTTTCAGAAACATATTTTCTCTTCAGAGACACTTTTACAAAAAAAGAAATTGCTGACTAGTTCTTTTTATTGGAGAGGAGTGCATTCTGGCAACACTTTCTTCCACCCCCTGACAGTTTTTACTCTTCTGCCAGCAACTGGGGTCACACAGATTTATCCATGCTGGTTCTATGCCATCGTGGCATTACTGACGCCAGAAGGCTAAATAAATACTGAGCCTTTTTTGTAGTAGCCTCATCCTGTCATCTGAGTAACGTGCAGTTTATAACTTCATTGTAAATAATGAAATTAGCTGATCACTGTGTTGTTTGAACCCCGCTGAAGAAGTCAGCTAGCGTTATCACAAATGCGGATGACTGATGAAACAAACAGCGGGAGAGCAGAGATGACATTTCTGATGTTTTTTTTCTTTTTTTGGACGAGGAAAAGAGAAGAAGATGTTCTCCAGCTGTGTAGAAACAGAGTTCAAATTGCAATCACTACCCTCTTTTACGCAAACCACTGGTTCCTTTGGATGATTCAGATAGTTAATGAAGAGAAAAGGAAAATTACTAATCTTGCTAAAGATATATTTCATTTTGCTGGCTGGAGTTAGCTAATATTGCTGGGAAATGTGGCATACTTACTTTGTTCCTATAAAGCAGGGGAGAGAAAATGCTTTGAAGTATCCCAAGCTAAGCTTTATAGTGGGGTGTAACTCTTAAACTCCCTTGGAAAAAAAGGGAGTTATGACAATTTGGAAAGTTTCTTATGAGTTCTGGTTGATACCACGAAATTGATGGGCCCTGAAGGACTGTTTGAAGCTGCCATCTGATTTTGGGGTTGCATGTAGCATCACTGCATCTCCGCATGTTCATTTTTGATGGAGGCAGCCTGATGGCTGAAACTGAGGGAATTTTGTCTGAAAATGTGTGAATTTGAAGAATGGAATGAGAAAGGAGAGGCATTAATGGTGCCCTGCTGTGTGGTGACAGACTTTGGAGGGGGATCAGGGTCTGCGAGGAAATCAGCCGGGGGAATAGCAGACAGGGACAAGCGCTGCCCAGGCGCCTTTTTCCCAGAGGAGACTAAGTGCTCCCAGCGCTCAGGACAGTGGTGGATGAAGAACAGTTGCATCAGGCCAGACTCATCTGATATTCCGTCCCTTTAGAAAAGCCTCAGAAAAAGTGGAAAGCCATGGGAAGGGTGCAATAATACTTTCCCACAATACTCTGAGTCGCAGAAGTAACCGGAGTTGCCTCAGGGCAAGTCTCCCCTCTGAAAATCTGCGGTGTGCTGATGCAGCTTGAGCACATATACGGGCTTCAGTTATTTTTTATCTAGGTATGCAGGCTGCCTACGTACTTACTGTGTAAAGCAGTGGTCCCTGACCCCCAGCAAGTTGTTTATGTGGCCTCTGACATTGCTTGCAGCAGCAGGAAATGAAGAAGTTAATTCTGACATTCTCAGGGGAAGGAGACGCCTGCAGCGTGTTATGTGGTCAGCAAAAACGTGTTGCTCAAGAGCTGTGGGAGTCCGAAAGGAGACCTACTCATCAGTATCTGCTGAAAGTAGGCATAAACATGTTTCCAAACTTCCTCGGAGATTCTCGGCTTGTTTACTTTCCCCCCTACATACCTCTCTGCAGAGGTCACTGGAAGTGGAGCTCCGGCAAGGGATTTGCTGAAGATACTCAGTGGTCCAGGAGGTCAGTGCCAGTGCTGGGAATCTGATGGTCCTGGACCGGGAAACTGCATTTCTGCAGAAAGCTACCAGAGAGCTCACCAAGTGGCTAAAAGGGCAGAACAGTGTGACAGCTACTCAGACCCAGGAGAACGTGTCTCGCTGTGCTGGGATGCAAACATATCTGCCAGTTAAGTGGCAGAACATTTCATTCTCTCTTTTTTCATCCAGCTGGTGGGAAGGTAGTGAAGAGCATTAAAATGCTTTCAGAGCACTGAGATGAAGATTTGCACATAGTAATCCTAAGTAGTCCTCTTCAAGGTGAAATCAATTACATTATCTCTGGATACGGTATTTCTTCCAAGTAGATTTCTGCCCTGCGCTGCTTCAGCTGCGTCTGTCTTGTGAACCAGGCTTTGTACACAGTCTCACGAAGTGCTGTTGCCTGCCTGTATGAGGATACTTTTTTCATGACGATTTGAGAAAGGTTGAGTGTCATTAAAATTCAGGTGGCACCGGGCCTTATCAACAGTTAAAAAATTTATCAAGCCACAACCCATCTATAATCACAGCAGGCAGCGTTGTGGACTTCAGCTCAATTTCAGATAATAGCAATGTCGCCCCCATATTAACTTGAAAGACAGATGGAAATTAGAATATGATTAATCATTGTTAGCCTTGCTTGGCTGATGCATGTTTGCATTTTAGGTAATCTATATGTATGACTTTGTTGAATGCACAAATACCTATTATGCCTGTAGTGCCACACAATTTCTTTCAGATTTGGTTAAATAGGATGAATCATTTTGAGAGGAGTCAGGTGGTTTGAATACTTTGCATTGCCATCACAGACAAGAACAAAACTTAACAGTATCACCACACATCATGTGTATGCAATTTTTAGCAGCATTCATTTCTACTTTCAAAAGCACATGATAGGTGATTTAAATCATTGACATATTATGAAGATTCACTGTACTTTTTCTTATCTTTATTTCCACAGCTGTCTGAGTGAAGGGAAGGTAAAAGAAAGGCAAAGGTGGTATTTAGTGAGACTGTGATTCTTCAGGATAAATACCATTTTTCTGGTAAAGATCTACACAACCAATGGTGAAAACCAGAAATCTACTCCTTCATGCCTGCAATAGACCGGCAATGAATTCAGACTTGGATGATTTTCCATTTCTTTTTGGGTCCTACCATTACCCTTGGCAGGGTAGTTATGTAAATATGTATTTGAAAACAGACATTTCCATGAGACTGCAGCATCTATGAATTTTGAAGACAGGAAGTTTTTGTGAAAGATGTCAAAAGCTGCTTCAGGCTTTGTGGCTTCCACTTATACAGCCTAGAGATTTTTCCAGCTATCTGGATTTGATGTACATCTTCTCCTTTGAATACGATTGCAGGCAAACTGGTTCTGATCTTTATATTATCAGTTAGCAAAAGCCTTTGAGCAGTTCCAAGGTGCTATGTAGCTTTTCATCCAGCCTTCTGGTGGAAGGCTAAAATATTTTAATGGGGCTTATCAGCGTTCTGTTTCAGGTACGTAAAACCTTCCTTTACCTCCTATAGGTCAAAGTTTTAGAAAAAAAAAAATCTTTGAAGGAGCACTGTCTTGTCTTTAAGAAAAAGAAGCATGTGTTTCAAAAGAATCTCAAAGACTGTCCGAGAAATACATTTCAGCTGAAGATTTGGATTCATATAGGCTAATGAGAGTTCAAGTCACTGGAACCAGTACTTTCTTGAACTACAGTACATTTTCTATTGGAATATTCCAGGCTTTATGAATTTGTTTACTGGATAAGAAAGTGATATTTTCAATGAAAAAATGGATAATGTTTTTTTAAAAACACAAACCTTTGTTTTGTTGAAAACTCGGTTTTAGGCTGTTCAGGGAATAATTTTCTATCAGATAAATCTCAGACTATTATGTCCTTCATGCCCAAACCAGCCTTTTCCAAATGGGCCCTTTTCAAAATGACTTTCTCAGCTATAGGCATACGTATCCCTAGTTCCTGCAGTCACAGCAGTGAGGAGCAGCAGTGAGACCGAAGCCATGAACACAAGAGACAGACACGTTCTCTTGTTTTCTATCTTAGAACACTCCACTCTTCTTGGTGACGACCCCAAGGCTTTAAGAGTTATTATTGCCTTCCTGAGCTTCAGCTGGGATACTTGTGAGAGGAACCACATCATAACCAGTGAGACAGGAACTCAGAAATGCTGAGCTATTTCATCAGCCCAGAATCTTTATTTCAGTCCACCAGTTTCTCCACACCCATGTTATAAAGCTGTTTCCTAATCCTCTCTTCCATGAGCTGGAGGATTAAACATTGTCTGGAGTTCCTGACAAGATCAGTTATCATTTTTTAATATCCTTGTTCTGCTAAATTTCCATTTCCTGGGTGGAGATGTGAAGGGTATGTATTCTTGTATAAGTGTATATGTAGGTGCAGATGCACATTACAGCTCTTCAGGCCATATAGTTATATGTCTCCATATGTGTTTATCTTCCTCTGACATTAATGGAAGCCATAAGTGCCCTTGTGGAAGAATGTATTAGAGAAGGGAATGTTCAGCTAGGTGGACTTTTCTTGTTAATACATTTTATTACATTTCTACAAGAAACATTTCTTACTGTGGGAAATGATCAGAAAATCGGCTTGCTTAATGACTTGATCCAAAACCTGTTACAGCCTGTACAGTCAGTGGATAGCTTTCTAAAGCCATAGGACCTCTTTGTTTTACTCACATGTTGTATTTAAGGCAGCTAATCTCAAAAAGGAACATGCCCAGCAGAGCTCAACATCATGCACTGCATCTAGTGAATGTCATCAGTAGACGTGAGGATGCATGGAAAGACACCATCCTTAAAAATTAGTGAATGTATTAAAGAGATTAATCCAATGGCAAGGCCTTAAATGCCAGGTTCATTGCTGCAATTTAATATTGACAGTATTTACATTCTCTTCCATTTGTAGTTTTAAATTGCAATTCATTATATAGTTCAAGCGGTATAAAATACTATGCAGGAAGACAAAATGTATTTCTGTCATAGCCTCTTCAACTCAGACTGAGTCTATCGTTGTTACTACCACTGCTGTGAAAATTGTCCGTTTTAGACCAGTATCATTCTTCCAGGGTAAAGCTGAAAAGATTCTTTAGGACTTCCAGACAGGAAAAAAAAGAAACAGGACATGAGGGAGTTTTATCATCAGGCATCTGTGAAATGGAACAGGTTTTTGTGAACACCCAGTGGTCAATATGAAATAGTAGGACTTCAGAAGCATTTTTAAATTGATCTGAACTGTTTTTTTCAAAATCTTTACACTGAGTAGTTAAAAGAATGTGAGCTAGGAGAACACTTCATGCCTATATCATCAGCAAAAACACAGTTTTCTGTAGACATTTGAAATTACAAGCAATTATAAATTACACGACAGAAAGAACTGGAGGCTGGCCAGCTCAGCAGCAGTATCACCACAGTGGTGGAGCTCTGGCAGTAGGAAAATGCTTCCACATGGAGCACCTGGACATCTCCAGGAAACGGAGGCAGAAGCAGAGGGACTCTGGCCATGTTCCTCTGCCGGCGCAGGCAGCGACTGTAGTGGTGTAGGCAAGCTCTGCAGGCAGTGCAACGGTGGCCTCGGCTCAGCAGTCTGGTGTGAAGATGGTGCCAATCATGGTCCCTGCTAGTTCACAGCCATACAGAGCTCAGCAAGTGGGTTGTGAAGCCCTACAGATTAAGCTATGCCATGTGCTGTGCCCAAGGGACAGACTTTGGGATCAGGACATATGCTGTAACTTTCACTCAGATATCATCTCTCCATCCTACGTCCTGTCTTTTGTGATCTACACCACCCCACTTCTACTGCTATGACGGTGTGGTAGAGACCAAGCAATATGTCTTTTGTGCCCACAATCTGTGCATCAGGCCTAACTACTTACCTGCTCTGCTCAGGGTCTGGCATTCATTTACAAGTGAGTCTGGGACCCTACTTCTGGTAGGGAACCTTGCTCTTGTTAGCCTGTTACCCCCAAATATGGTGAGACTTGACTAGTTGTATGCTGAAGTTCTACATCCTGTGAGCAAAAACCATTTTGGGAACTACGTCTCTGCTCCTTCACCCTACAAAGTCAACCGTGAGCCCTGGTGGATCTGGCCTGCACTTGGTCATGTAACTTTTGTGTTCAAAACAATATGTTGACCATGCATTGTTTACTCTTTTATGCCTCTGCAAGTTCAGAAGTAGTTTTATTTCATTTCTTCTGTGTCTTAAATCATACACATTTCATTAATCACTTCTGTTTTCCTTTTCAATTCTTACATAGTAGATTCCTTTTCCTCATAGCTACTGCTTTTTAAATTGTAGTTTTTCCTTCTTTTGGTACTTCTTTTTTTAAAATGCGTATTTATCTTTTAATTAAATCACCAGGAGGCATATTTAGAGCCCCCAGGGTTCACTTTGAACTATGGAAAGGAAAAAGCTTACTCTGTGTTATAAACAAAATGTTAATTTGAATTAATTGAAGGAAATGCTCTGCCTGTGATAGACTTGTTTCTGAATAATTAATCATTTCAGCCAGAAAAGTAATCATTATGGCCATGAATTTTGCTTCTGGTCTTACCAGTGTCACCCTGGAGCAACTCTGCTGATGAGCTGAATTAGTCTTGTTCGATATTGGTTCAGCCAAAAGCAAGCTTTGTCCCCAGATCACCATGAGGGAAATACATTTTGGTCTGTGTTGTACCCAAACACTTTGCAGCACTGTAAGTGCTCTCCCCCACCTCTAGTACCTCATTTGACAGAGGAATGGTTTCCCTCCTCATAGCCAAAATATGGTGATAGCTGAGGCAGGGGCAGCCAGGGCTCAGGACCCCCTTGGCTGAGGAAGGGGACTGTAGCAGTGGGGGAAAAAAGCAGTTGATGGCTGGTAAGATCCCACATGGGGAAATGCCCAGTGGCCAATAGAAGCCTGTGGGGAGAAGTCGGGTAGGGGCATGCGGCACCAGCTCTAATGTCCCTTGGCTCCTCAGAGTGTTGGTCTAAAGATAACTCTGGCAGGTGTAACTCTGGCTTGTGCTCCAAACCCTCTTCTGCAGTTTGAAATAAGAACAATAAACAGCTTCTGCTGCTTTATCCCTCCTCCTTGTGAATGCTTAATGCTTGGTTCTTGGATCTTCTTGAGTATGATGTGGAAGAAGGGAAAGACAATGAAAAAAGTTGAGGGAAGGGAAGGAAATAATCCTTCTCTGAAGAGCTCCTGGCTGAAAGGTAAGGACTCTTCCAAGCTTCATTATAATTTTATTCCCCTCTACCCTGCACCTATTTTTCTAATTCTTGATGATCTATTTGTTCTCTCCAATGAGTAGACCTGCAAAAGAGGGGCAATCGCACACACTTTTGTATTGCCTGCTAATCTAAAATTGAAATAAATGCTGCAAAGCCAAAAGTTACCATTTGCCAGTATGTCAGTCACACACAGAGAAGGCATATCAATACAGAGCTGGAGATAAGAGGAGCTGTTTCAGATATATATAACAGTTATTATCTTGCATGATACTGTTATTTAGCATTTCCCACAGTTCATGTCAAAAAGCCACTGTCCACTGGACACAAATTTATTCAAAGGTTCATGAAATTAGACAAATTAGTGGGTGTGGCTCTTAAATGCTAAGAGACATTTCCAGATTCCTGTTGATTTGAGGTATTGAAGATACAAGGCAGAAACCATTTCCCTCACCCTCGTAGTCTTTCCCAAAGCTTCTGCTGACAGCTTCCAAGCGGCACTTGGCAAAATAGCCCTTTGGTTTCATCCATGACCAAATGTGTGATCTTACTCATAGCTGTGTAATTCCCATGAAACCAAGAATCCTCAGATCCAGTTTATTGCATAACAGCAAAAGTCGTCTTGACATCACTAGCACTAGGCAGAGGAGAAAAAAATATTTCAAGTAATTTATTAATAGTTAAAAGGAATAAATGGGTTTACCCTTGGTCCTTTGCCAAGAGTCTGGGACAACACATTTACCAGTACTATTTCTAGTCTGTACAGATCCTTATAGCCCACTCATCACATTAGTATCCAGCCTTTCCAGTAGCATTTTTCATAAATACCATGAAGATCATATCTCTCTTGGGTAGTATCTACTCTCAAGCCATGCATCAAAAGAGCATAAATAAACCCAAACCAGGAGTCTTCTATTGCAGGGGTGCCAATGAAGTGAAAGGCAGGTTAGAAATAACCATTAATTTTACATATAACAAAAGGGGAAAGATGCATATGTTTTAGAGTGTGTACGAAAACTTTTGAGTGAAATTGTTTCCAAATGGTATTACAGGGATGAGGTTTTAGTTTTTCTATGATATAGAGTAATAACAAGATAAGAAAGTCTTAAACATTATTCAACTTTAATAGAGGAAAAACTCTTAAAGCCTATCAGTCTTTACAAGGCACTTATTTTTTCTGTATGTGAGGTGATTCTTAACAGGATTTGAAGAAAGGCTATTAGAGTCTTCTCTCCCTGGAATTAGAAAACTATGAGGTCTTGAAAAAAAATACCTGACTTAAAATTGTGATCACAGATTCAGAAACTGATTAGAAAAATAGATTTGCAGAATAGTGTTATTAATATTGAAATCAGTAATACCTCTAAAGAGTTATAATTCCTCTCTGCTAACAGAACTCTTAAAGAGATTTATTTTCTCCAACTGAACAATGTGAGTCTCAAATATCTAAAGAGTGATTATTTTCACAGTGAATTTCTAAAGTGTAACTGTCAGGAGAAAGTACCTGCTTTTATGGAATTGCCCTTTGAGATAAAAAGTTCAACCCTGCATTAATGGATCTGGGAATACTTTTACCAGAGTATAGTTGTTGGTGTTTTGTAGTGTTTTAGAAAGTTCAATGATCATGTATTTCTATTTACATGCCAGTTTTGCTCCTAGATTCTTCTTGTTAATTAAAAAAATGTGTCCCACAGAAGAGAGCTGTCCTTCATGCTGTGCAGAGAGCTACTGACATGCTGGTGTTGCTGTAGTCTTATTATTCCCCCAGGAGAATTACCTGAAACCTCTAACCATTGACTCTGAGAACCCAGTGAGGTACTCAAGAGTGCTGCTGGCCCCTAACAATGTGGTGAAAAACACCCAGGAGCAGGAATCCCTTAAAGAAGTTAAACCCTGAATGGGCTAAAAGACCTTATGTTCAGCACACAAGAACTGACAAAGGCCTCAATAGAGAAAAAAGTGTCTGCCTGTGAAGGTAAGAGGTTTTTTTCTGTGAACGCTGTTGATCTGGTTTAGAGATGGGATTTACCAAACCTGTGAGCCTGACTGTCCTGCCGTGCAGGTAAATGCCTGACCTGATGCCCAGAGCTGCTGTTGGTAAGCACCAGATTCAGAACCACAGGTTCTGCGTCAGTTTGTATGTCAAAGAATGCCTAGAAACATTGAATAAATGAACCTGTTCCCAAGTATACAGCTGTTCCCTGGTCTGAGTTTTCTAATTATTTTTTCTGGATTTTTCTTACTCTTTGCTGATGAGATGGCGGAGAACGGCTTGAGAACAGCCCTGAGGAGGACTTGCATGTGTTGGTAGATGAGAAGCTCAATGTGAGCTGGTTACATGCATTTACAGCCCAGAAAGCCAATCAATTCTTCATCAAAAGAAACATGGCCAGCAGGACAAGGGAGGTGATTCTGCCCCTCTACTCCACTCCAGTGAGACCTCACCTGGAGCACTGTGTCCAGCTTTGGAGTCCCCAACACAAGAAGGATGTGGACCTGTTGGAACAGGTCCAGCAGAGGGCCATGAGGATGATCAGAGGACTGGAGAACCTCTGCTATGAGGACAGGCCTGAGAGAGTTGGGGTTGTCCAGCCTGGAGAAGAGAAGGCTCCGGGGAGACCTTATAGCGGCCTTCCAGTACCTGAAGGGGGCCTACAGGAAGGATGGGGAGGGGCTCTTTATCAGGGGGTGTTATGATAGGACACAGGGTAATGTCCTCAAACTGAAAGAATGTAGATTTAGATTAGATATCAGGAGGAAATTCTTTATGATAAGGGTGGTGAGACACTGGAACTGGTTGCCCAGGGAAGTTGTGGATGCTCCATCCCTGGAAGTGTTCAAAGCCAGGCTGGATGAGGCTTTGAGCAGCCTGGTCTAGTGGGAGTTGTCCTTGCCCATGGCAGGGGGGCTGGAAATAGACGATATTTAATGATCCTTAAGGTTCCTTCCAACTCAAAGAATTCTATGATTCTGTGATTCTATGATCATACAAAGATGATGAGGGGACTGGAACACCTCTCTTATGAAGAAAGGCTGAAGGACTTAGATCTCCTTAGTCTGGGAAAAAGACGACTGAGGGGGGATCTTATCAATGCTTATAAATACTTGAAGGGTGGGTGACAGGAGGATGGGGCCAGGCTCTTTTCAGTGGTGCCCAGGGACAGGACAAGAGGTAACGGGCACAAACTTGAGTATAGGAAGTTCCACCTAAACATGAGAAGGAACTTCTTTACCTTGAGGGTGGCAGAGCACTAGAACAGGCTGCCCAGGGAGGTGGTGGAGTCTCCATCTCTGGAGACATTCAAAACCCGCCTGGACGCGTTCCTGTGTAACCTGCTCTAAGGTGGCCCTGCTCTGGCAGGGGGGTTGGACTAGATGATCTCCAGAGGTCCCTTCCAACCCTACCATTCTGTTATTCTGTGATTCTGTGCTTTTATGATCACTTGTTTCTTTTAGTAACTTTATCGCCCACCTTTATTCTGCATGGATTTGCAGAATGTTCCTTAATGCCTTTTTTTTGACCTTCACCTCTATTTTCTCTCTGTTCTCTCAGTCGCTCTCTTTTTAGCTCACGAGTTCTCATGCTGTTTATCACCTTCAAAAAACTCAGGCTTCAAATTCATCTCTCCCACACCTTCCTTCTCCTGTGTCAGAGCATTATAGATTAGATTGGTCGAGTAACCAAGTGAACCTGTTGCATGTTTAGAAAACTAACTCTCCTCTAATGTATTTAATTAAGAAGTCCCCAAACCCTTAGCTGAATCCTGACAGCTGGACTTGGTCTGAAATACAGTAAATGAGTTTATTCATGTGATTGCTGCAAGAACTCCTGAAATGTTACAGAAAGGACCTGGGCGGGTATTGTCCATTCATGCTGGTGCTCCTGAGGTGCCTTTTTGGCTGACAATGTGCCAAATTGTTCTGCCTTATCTTAGTTTCCCAAACCCATTTTCTGTCTTAAATTCAGCTTGTCTAATCATCATCACAGTGTCAGTGCCAAGCTGGATACAGTTGGCTACTTATGTGTTAAACCCAAGGTCATCTAAATACTGCTCTGAGCTACTCAACATACAGAAGAGGTTCTTCAGATCTGCTCTCATCCGTGCAGGTGCAGAAGGCAGCTAACTATTACCATCTGCTCTCTGGAACTGAGTTTGCTGGGCGATCCAGAAAACAGACACCTGTTTGGAACAAGATTGCATAATAAATCATTGCCAAATTATGTTGCAAGAAGTGTATGAGCGAGCAAAAACCAAAAGAGGAGACAGACGACTCATTCCTCGATAGTGAAAAAAAAAGTAGGGTAAGAGGGACAAAGCTGTTGGGATTATAAATGATATATACAGTGAGGAAATTGGAAAACCTTTTGTAAAGTTCAATGATGATACTGCTGCACTTTCTCTGAGGTCTGTGCCCGTTTACGTTGTCTGCTGGGGAAGTACTCTTTGTTCAATGTTGGCTGAACCGTAGGTAAGTCTACATTGGGTTATTATCTTGTGACACAGTGCTGTATCTGGTTGCATTCTTGACTCGGGGTTCCAAATCTGCTAGTGTTGCTGCTGTTTCACTGCAGGGTTTGTCACTCCTGCTGGGTGACTTCTGCCACCTCTCTTCGCTCTTGCAGGAACAGGCCCCTCACACCTGCCAAGTGTCCTCTTAACCCCACTGGCGACTGCACGCAGCACAATGATGAAAAGACGCTAGTGCAATTAGAAACTGTACTTGCCAGCAATCTGTTCCTGGCTGCTAGATGAAGGTGAGCTAAAATTACTTATAATTAGGACCCCAGCATCTTGATTACAAGATTTATCAAGAATTGAACCTTGATAATGTGGCCCTTGGTTATCAGCTTGGATCTGCTCAGATTCAGAACACCACGTAAACATTTATTTATTTTTAAATACCTCCTCACATCAGTTAAGTTTGTGAAAATGAAGCATGTGCTTCAGGCAAAGGATTACCCTAAGTGTTGCCTTAGACACAATTTCTTCTTTGCCGCCTCTGTGTTATAAATCATGGTACATCTTTTCAGTCACCACTACTTCTTCTTTGATTTTCTAAAGTTAAAGTGAAACAATCGCCTCTCCAAGACATTGTGTCATTGCGCTCCGTAAAGCATACAGAGCAGATGTTTTCCTCTATCTATGTGACCTTATCCTTCCATTTGACTTCTGCTTGTTGATATAGATTTTAATTGCAGATCCTTCTCACAGCAAACAGTGATAAATCTTCAAAATAATGCAACTATAGCTCTAAATTACAAGGCACGGGTGTATGTTTAATACATCATGTTATGCGCTGGCTCAGGACAGTCGGTGATTCAGGAGAGGAAGTCACTAACACAGCAGCAAGGTTATTTTGAACAAGTTTCCTCGTGTGTGCTGTTCCTTTGGTTTGGAAGACACAATATAGTACCATAATTTAGGCTTGATTTCGTAAATACAGCTTTGGCTTCCACTCTGATTCAGTCTCCCCTTGCTTCACATTTTCCAGGCATTTCCTGCCAAGCTATATTTTTTCTTCCTTAGCAGATTTCTCTCTGCTATCTCCTGGTTTCTCTTTACACCAAGTCCCTTTAGGCACCATATCACTTCTTTTGAGCTATACATCCCTTTGAACCGAGGAGGAGCGGAATGGAAACTACAGTTCTAAAGAGCTGGTAATTTGGCAGGACCTTGCTCATGCCATAAATCAAACCGAAAATAAATCACTAACTATTGTTTGATACGGCTAGAACTAAAATGCATATTGACTTTGGAAGAGTCCTTTTTTCCTTCTCTCCTGAACAGTCACGTGGGGGGTTTTTTCTGCCCAAAAATCAGGACTGGCAATATTATCCCTGGGTATAGGAAATTAAAATATCTTTTCAATTTGTGTTCTAAATATTATTTGCTTAGGCTAATGTTTTCATAAGGCTTTTTTATCGTTCCACAGCCTACAAGCTACTTAGAGGAGTTTTTCTCTTACTTCCTCCTAATATATTAATTCTGCAAAAAGAGAAGGATTGGAAGAGGGAGAAGGAATTTTCTTTCTCATTAACAATGCAACACTGGCATCTAGTTTAAAAAAAATAAAAAAGACTTACTGCAAAGCTGCCTGTGGTTCAAAGATATAAATAAAAAATTGTGTTTATGCATATATTGCTTCTACATACTTTTAATAATGAGATGTTGTAAAACCCTCTTGGAGAATTTGTTAGCTCATAGAGTAAATAAAAAAATGAACTAGACCAAACAAATTGGGCCAAGATTCTACGTCTTGAACGTGAAGCAGGAATGACTGAAAACTTCCTGGATTAAGAAGCCCTATTGGGTAAGCAAATGGAGTGTGTCCATCTGTGAGAACTAGAAAAGGAGGAAAAAAATCCAAGGTTCCTATTCTGAATCTGTTTTCAAACCTTCTGGCTTCCTAACACTGAGGGTTGGGTCTGGGAGTCTGAGCCAAATGAGGTTGAAACTTGAACCTAGAGAACATAAAAAAAAAAAAATGCTGTTGAACTGCAAGTCCATGTTTGTTGTACTGCTGAGATGTCTCTCTGTTGTCAGTCTTGGACCTCAGGGAAGCTGCAGATCCAGAGCACATTTCATCTGGGTTGGCAGCAGCAGCATAGGTGTTCAACTGCCCGTGACAGGCCAGGAAATGGAGTAATTTCACATATTAAATATCTCTGAGAATGCTGGTAGCCTGCAATAGGCCAATTTAAGGGATTGCCCAGAAACGCCACATGTCAGCAATCAAATAGCACGGTAGATCAGCAATGACTTCTGGCATGACCCAGGCTGGTAATGCCAAACAGAAGGAGAGTTAGGGAGCAAAACCTGGTTCCAACATTGGGAAATACTAAAAAACATGATTGGATTGTCAGAAGTGTGGTGTAGAAATGTTTCCTCCACGTGGCTGGTTGTGTGAATGTTATTTTTGGTAACAGATATCATCATTTATGGCATTGTGGAACATTAAGTTTGCAGATGCTGTTAAGTGATAAAGTGGCAGTGTTATCATTTTGTGTAAACTCATCACTTAAGAAGTCAAGGTATTAACAGCACTGGCGCAATGTGTTCAAGTGCTCATTTGTCCCACAAACTCTGCCAAGGCACCTCTCTCCTATTCTACTGTAGGGAATCTTTGTAAGTGTTGCAGATTCGAGCTGGACATATCTTTGGGATATGGAGAAGTAGATATCCAGATAATACACATTGAACTTTTCTCCTTATGCTCAGGGGACAGTTTGAATCTACATACAAAAGCTGTTTAAAAAAGCAACCAGAGAATTATTAGACCTTGCAAGGAAAGAGTTACAGTCTATCTGAAACTGGCTTTTTGACACCTGTTTAATTTCAAAGACCGTATTTACTTCAATTCCAGAAAGATACTCAGAAAAGTCAATTCTGTATTCCCAGCAAAGCCCAGTGGAGTCACTGGAGAATTTCCTTAGTTTTCTCTTCACTTTGTGAAAAATAAATGAATTCTGTTTGCAAAGATTGCAAATACTCCAAACTCCCGGCTGTAGAATATTAATACATAGCTGTTGCTACACAGAAAGCTCTCAGGTAAGTGGGACTTTTGTGAGGAAATCTTCAAAATTTGTTCTTTTATTACTGGCTTTATATCTTCCAAAATCTAGCCTCATTTATACTTGTTGGAAAGAAACGGCTAAGTGCTTGAGAGTATTGAGACTGAACAATCATTTCATTTAGCTGGTTCACTGTGTGAGATTATGTGATGCTACCCAGCCTACAGCAAAGCCCCTGTGGTTTACTGCCATCCCATGGACTTTGCCCAGTTATCCGATCTGCATATAGCAACTACCTTTGCCAGTAGTACCAGGCCATGTAGAATATTAGCTGTAGTGTCATGCTTGTGCTACAGAGGGTGAGGTTTAATTGAAGTTTCTTCTATGCACCCCATTATTATGAGGTCTATGAGTCAAACGTTCGGTGCTCTCTAGATTTCCAGAGAAAGGCATTTTCTTTCTCAACTGGTCACGTTTATTTTTGCCTTTCTAAGCCCCAAGGTCCATAAATTTGTCCCCAGCTTCTTTATACAAATACAAAAGAAACTTTCAAAAAATATCCCCTGAGATCCAAATCACAGGGTTGTATTAGGATGGACTCTTGTAGTCAAAAGTAGTTTTTACTTCAATATAGGAACTTTGGTTAACATGTGCTCTAAAATAGGTTATTCTTTTTTGGAAAAGGGAATCAAAAGAGTTCTTTGAAGAATATCTGAATATAGACTTAACCAAGAGCCCATAATGGCTTTAGGAGAAGAAATATCCACTGGTTTTGGAAAGTACGAGATATTTATAGCTGTCTAAAATATCTGATGAAGTGTTCTGGTGTCCTTGGAAAATATATAGTAAATACTTGGGGTTTTTTAGGGGTGAGAGAATAAAATACTCACTTTTAGCTAACTTGAGAAAAGCCAAGCCCTTAATCCTTGTTTCCTGCTGGCAGTTCTTTGTCATGCTGCGTTATGAGCAAGTGCAAAGATGGTGAGTCAGATTTTGTAAATGAGGGGTGAGAAAAATGGGAGTTGTATTTTTAGAAAAAGAGGAAAACAAACTGAGACATAGAAACCATTTAAAGCAAACCTGCTTTCAAAAATACTGTAGAAAAAATGAAGGGAGCACAGATTCTGCATTTCAGGGCTATAAAAACCTGTAGAAAACTGTAGAAGGCTGAGAGAGAGTTTTCTTATCCTGATGTGGGCTAGTCTGGAAAAAATACTTCTTGCGTCTAGAACGTGTTAAGAAATGGATTTGTTTTATCAACATACATAGTTTAATTGCAGAGTGGAACAGGTGTTAAAAATAATTTCAGCTGGGTAAGACTGTGATTTTGGATGCTTAGCTGTCCATACTTGTAAAAAAAAAAGAAAAAGTCTTATTTAGTTTTGTAATTTGAAAATGAGTGGCACAGTTAAAAATTGTGATACACTAAAAGTAACACCATAAAACTAGCATGGAAGTACCAAAGTACGGATATAAGTAAAATTCCTAACACTGTACCAAAATAGTTGTGTCTGTCTTTCAGTTCAGGGCATAATGATTTAAAACAAATGCTAAAATCACATATTCTAATGATTATATCAGCATCCAAGTAAATATGTTATTAGCCACTTGTCTTAGATATGCTAAATAACTTTGTTATGTAGTTATATTTATTGCCTAATTTCTGTAAGTAATACTGATTCTTATGGGGGAACATCCATACCATTAAAATATGCTGATCTATAATTAAGTACAGTTTATATACTAGAAAATGGTACAATTTTTCCTAAAATGGAGAGTACCTTATGCACAGTTAACCAGTTACAGAGTCACTTTTCATATGCTTAATTTTTATGTGACATGATAAAGCTGCAATTGTTATTGATCACATTCATTAACTTATATCAAGGTTTTTAATAGTAATTGGAATTAAATATAGAGAAAACTACACTGTCATTTTTAAATTAAACATAACTACAGTAAATACATAGGATAACTCAATTTTTCTTTATATTAGGCCATGTTTTGCAGATAATGATTTTTGTTTAATATTATTTTTTGCTGTTTAGTGAACTAAATCCTTTAGTTGCTGTTGCCACGTCTTTCAGTTTTGCGAGGCAGTGTATCCCAACTTCTAGTATCTTGTTTTCAGTGATAGATTGGGAGGTGAAAACCAATTTTCTTTGTCCTTGTTTTCTGGATGCTGTATGCTATAGCTACAGCACTGGCATAAACTAAATAACTGAAATAAAGACAATTGTTGGTCAAGAGTGGCAAAAGATAAACTGTTGCTGAAAAACACTTTATCACTTTAACATGCTTTGGTTTCAGATTCTAAGCGGATCATTTTGCTCTTCACTGGTTTGACGTCCTTTGAAATTTTGACTGCAGATTTGGACATCTTGAATATAATTTTTCTCTAAGTTTGTGTAACCTATTATAGACAACTCAGGGTGTTCGCAGGTGTAATATCAAAATTAATTTGCATTAGATCTGTTTTAAAGGAAAAATTATGCTTTTTTTTTAAATTGAAAACATATTTTAATTTATTACACCTAAGTATTAACAGCGTGGAGAGCTCAGAAGCTGTGGTGCGTATTAAAGAGAACTATGGAGTACTTCAGACTGATATAAATCCAGTTCCATGCAAAACCCCATGCTGTGCTCATAACGTTAGACAGGAGTCCCAGGCAAGTATTGGACAACTTGATTCCCTGTTGTTCCCTGTTGGCATCTTCCATGCAGTCGTCTAGAAGAGCAGCATGCGACGTGGAAGGTTTTGTTCTGAACTCTTTCTATTCTACATATCTACGTATCTACAGTCTAAACAGACACATGCATACTCTTCAACACACCTTAAACTAGAAAAGGCACAAATTTACATGGCTACATATTGCTTTAGGCACTTAATTTTGGGCTCCCTTTTTAAGTCACACACAGGTGATTTAAAACGGTGAACACTTTAAAATAGATACACAATGCTTCTAGACATGCATATGATCTAATTTACGCTGGCTATTAAACAAGCATTGTTCACCAGTTTTTCCACATATTCCCACTTTTCAGAAATCCACGCAGTATACAAATCAGATTCCCAGCATTAAATTTAATCTTTGAATGTGTGTATACTCTCGGACTTCTGGTTTTTTTACTTCTTGACCCTAAAGGGATCTTGTATACCATTTCCCAGGGAGCAGGAACAATCCTTAAGAGAGTTGAGTAGCAAGAATCTTGCAAGACAAAGTGGAGAATTGCCCAGGTGAATGCTGTAGGGACGGTATGAATTGTTGCTACTGTGTAAGCCTTTGCTTCCAGTTATCTGGTTTGTATTTATTTATGAAGCATGAGTAATACAACTTGGAAAGGCTCTTTTGATTACTTAATAAAAATACAAATATGTAAATGCAGGTAACATCCCCAACACTCTGCTTTGAATTCTTATCTACTGCAGCACATTTCCTGGATTTTACTCCTTGCAGCGCTGCTGGTAGTAAGTGTGGATTTAAAAAAGAAAACAGGAAATAATTCTTCATTTCAATAATTCATGGAAAATGAACTGAAACCATGATATCTGTGACACATGAGAGCACACATCTCAAACTGTGTTATTAGTATTCAGTGATGGGACTGTAGCCCTGGAACATATGCTTAAAACATTGCTAAGCCCCTTTGGAATACCATTTCAATAGAAATACAGTAATCTGTTGAAATAAGTCGACACAGAAAATTATGATATAATTGGAGCTGTTTAATTGCCTGTTATGTCCTTTAGTTGATCCCCTGAAACAATGTTATTAGCATTTAATGTGAAATTTCTGCAGTAAAGAAGGTGAATTTATTGGGTGAAAGGACAATCTTCCATTTCACGAAATACAACTGGCAGATGGAAACGTGAAATAAAGTGCCTCCTGCCAGCTTTTACTGTACCTGCTCGTAAACTTTCCAGCCTTGAGACACTAAAAAGAGTTTCTTTGGGACACTTACCTTTTGCTGAAGAATCTACTCTTGCTCCACCTTCACAGCGATGCAGGCTTTTTACAATTTTTAATATATTGCACAGCACTTCAGTGAAAAAGGTGGTTGAGCAGGATAGTGTAACTCTCATTGTTAACACGTGAGTGTGCCAAAGCATGACGGAGGCTGTTGTGGTGTTTAGGTCCCTTAAAGAATAATATCTTACATAGGATTTAAGAGTACCAAAGGTTTGCTGCTGCTTGAGTGGAGCCTGCATACTCCAGCTTGTTTTACTGACTCTCCCCCCAGATTTTTAAACCTATGCCCAATCTCCAAGCCCAGGCCTCCTCACTTTGCTCCTGGTTGTGGAGCTTTGAAAAGACGGACATCAGTTCTCACACACAAGTGAGGCCATGCTACAAGAAGACCCATTCTCCAAATGCAGCAGACTTCAGAGCCCTGCCATTTACAGCAGTTTTCTTTTAATATCAAGTTTTTATCTTGGATTTTCCACCACCGCCTTTGCTCTCAGCATCCCAGTCCATGAGTTTATCTTGCTGTCACATAATCTAATTCTGTGAGCAGGTGCAGTTGCAGCTGAGCAGATGCAGGTTTTCTCCAAATGCAGAAACTTTTTCTCTTCCTTCTCCACCCCATAACACACCTCTGCAAGGACCACAGCAGATGACATTCAGTCCTAGATCCCAAAAGCTTTTCTCTGCAGAAAAATATTTGATAGTTCAGAATCACAGAATCACAGAATGGTTTAGGTTGGAAAGGACCTTAAAGATCACCTGTTTCCAACCCCCCTGCCATGGGCAGGGACACTTCCTACTAGACCAGGTTGCTCAGAGCCCCATCCAACATGGCCTTGAAAGTCCTTGTTTCAGATCATGGAGGGACATTTTCTCCACCTCCCGAGGGCACCTGCAGAGATGGAGTGGTGGCCTCCAAGACCATAATGCTCGGAGGCAGTTTGTAAAAGCGTTGTTGCTTCAAGAGGCCCGTAAAGTTTCCTTTATACCAGGCACAGTTACACGACCAGGTCTAGCCCCAGATGTTTACACAAAGCCACTGTTGCACACATGTGAATACTTACTTTAAGTTCAGTTATCTGTTAATCTAAGCACAAGGTCAGGTGTCCCACAGAACTAGGCTGATGCCCTTTCCATGGTGGCCAGAAGCTCCTATGCTGTTCTACCTCATCGGGAAAGGTTTGTAAAAGAGGATCCCAGCATGATTTCAATGGACTTGACAGTATTCTAAAGGGGCTGTTAGTACATTTAAGTGTGCAAGTATCTCTGTAATAAATACAGACTTGCAGAAAACATGGTGTGGTTCTTTACGTGAGTTTTAGCACTATTCTTCTGGTTTCTTATGAGTGGCTCTGATGTCCTGTTAAAATGTTCATCAAGGGTTCACTGTGAATATGCACTGTTTAAAAAGTAGTCTTCTGCAGGCATTTTGGCTGCATACTAAATGATGCATTATATTAAAGTTAGTGGTGGTTGTTAGGCTTTCATTGCTGTAATAATGGAATGGCTAATACAGCCTGAGTATTTTTTATCATGTCATTAAAATTCAACATTCCAGAGTCTCCTTAAACTTTTTAGGTAATTCAGAAGTAAAGGATGTATTGTCTAATAAAATTTTTCATTGGCCGTGCTTTGTATTATGGCATGAAACAACGGTACAACACCATTAGTGGATGTATTTGTTGAGATTATGTAAATTCTATGGAAACAACCAGGGTGCTAAAATCCAACACAACTGTGTTATGGCTTTCTCACAAGAGTGAGCAGCAGATGTTGTAAGGTCTGCTTTACAACACTCCCCAAAAACGAGTTAGAGATGTGAGGGAACAGCTGCTGACTGGGTGAAATCCCCATGCACCCCAGCTACCCGCACCAAACCCTCTGCACTGACTCACTTTGTGAATCCCTTTGCCTTTTCCACCACTGGATTTTTAAGGCAGATGTGGAGCAGAGAAAGCTGGGCAGAAGAAGCCCTCCCAAGGCTGAATGCCGATGGGAATTTGCAGTGCAAGAGGGGACCTAAGAAACTCCAGGCAGAGAAACAACCCAAGCATGGTTTCCAGCTGACTCAGCAACTTAGCAAAACTGTCTTTTGTGAATACGTAAGAGGATTTAAGACCTTCAGACTCCTTGGCCATACTTGATTGTCAAATTTTGCATATTTCTAGGAAGAAGGAATTTGTGCATGACTTCAAACACTTTGTATTGTATGCAGTTATGTTTATTTTTAAAGCATGGTGTGAGGAGGGAACATTTCAGCACAAGTGTTGCATTTCTTTAGTTAATAATTGACATGCTTTAACATGAGTTTTCTATGGTAACTGAGAGGATTTAGTTATGTGCATATTGCCTTTGATGTCAAAGATTACCCTCCTCCTCATCTGCAGTTACTCATTTCTTTCCCATTTCTATAAAGTCCTGCTTTATCCATTGTGCTAAGTGAATGTTTGGGGAGCTGGACTATACTCAGATAACTAAAGTGGCAACAAACTTCAACATCTGGGCAGGAGCAGGTGGACACAGATAAGGGCAATAGCAAGAACTTGTAAGTTTAAGTTGGTTTTGTTGCCACCACCCTCATGCTGCTGCACTCTGAGCTAGTTGGTGTGATGGAGGACACACTGTCAGCACATTGGGTATTTGCTTTCTCCTCCACACTCCCATAGTGCTTGTACACAGGTCTCCAATCACTTGCCATGATGACCCCTGGATGTTAAATATGATCAATTGCATATAAAGTCTATATAGTGAACCTTCTTGGTGTAGGCTCTTCACTTCTGAAGGTGTGAGATCAGACACTTGACACAAAGCAGTATCTTGAGATGTGTCAGTTATGCACAGGAATTCCTTCGGATAATAAGGAACTTGGCATGAGAAATTACAGGCTGAAAACACTAAAATCAAATCTACAGGGAAACAACACAAATTGTTTGATTGTATTCACCCCTGCCCCATGCAGTAGGTTCCTCAGGGCCTTACTCCAGGGTTTAAACTATCCACCTAAACATTACTTTGAGTAAATCTGGAAACACCATGTCTCTTGACCAGTAAGGCTGGCCTCCTGCCTCAAAGCAGTGCAATGAGGCCAGGACCCTCCAAGGCAGCACATTTTCTTGGGTGAGTTCTGTCTGGGGATAGAACATGCTGCACGGTGCTGTGACAAGGCTGGTCCCCCTGCCAGTTTGAGGACATTGAGGAAACCCTTGTGAGGGAAGAAACTACCTGCAGTGTTTTCCTTCCTTCTGTACAGAAAATAATCATGCAGTGGTTTAGGTTGTTTTTTTTTTTTTTTTTTTTCTTTAATCTCATTTTTCTTTTCTTTCTTTTAAGTTCACAAATTTTATGTTGATAAACAGAGAAAGCATCACTGAATGTATATTAGGTAGGATGGGGAAATGATATCCACAACTCCTGGACTGCTCTTTGTGATGTGTTTACAATGTTGTTAACCTCCCAGACTCATTGAAGGGCTTGAAAAGTGAATATGGTTGTGCATGTATACATATATACAAATATGCACACATGCACCACATGCATACACATACAGATGTATTTTTATAACACTTTTATCCTCCAGCTAAAGTGTAATTTTTTTTTACTCTGGATAATTTGATACATTCTCTACATCTAAATCATGCTTGGCTCAGTTTAAAACTTCTATGAGCTGTTTATAGTCTCAGGGGAAAAAAAAAAACTAAAGAAAATATACTGAAAGATACTCAGCAATTGCCCAAATTCTGTCTCTAAAGAAAAGGAAATAAAAACATGTAAAGCATGTGTGCCATGTGCATCCCTCCCCAGCCCATGAGTATCCTCCAAACCAGCACTGTACAGGAATGTTTCAGCTGCTGCTCCCTTGCCTTTGTTCCCACCCTGACAGGAACTTCCCCTCCTGAAAACCTTTTCCTCCCTTTTGTCCTCCAACTCTTAGACCCTCTTGATCTTTTGAACTCCCTTAAGCAGAGTGACATAGAATCCTCATAGAGTTACAGAATGGTTCGGGTTGGAAGGGACCTTAAAGATCATCTAGTCCCACCCCCCCTGCCATGGGCAGGGACACCTCCCACTAGACCAGGCTGCTCAAAGCCCCATCCAGCCTGGCCTTGAACACTTTCAGGGATGGAGCATCCACAGCTTCGCTGGGCAACCTGTTCCAGTGCCTCACCACCCTCACAGTAAAGAATTTCTTCCTGATATTCAATCTAAATCTGCCCTCTTTCAGTTGGAAGCCATTACCCTTTGTTCTGTCGCTATATGTCCTTGTAAAAAGTCCCTCTCCACCTTTCTTGTAGGTGTCCTTCAGATACTGGAAAGCTGCTATAAGGTATCCCTGGAGCCTTCTCTTCTCCAGGCTGAACAGTCCCAACACTCTCAGCCTGCCTTCATAGAAGAGGTGCTCCAGCCCTCCCATCATCTCTGTGGCCCTCCTCTGGACCCTCACTGCTAAAGCGCTACCCCTGTCAGGTTGGTCATTGGAGGCCTTCAGATGTTTGTCATGTGAAAGGGAGAACACCAGCCCTAGGGTGAGAAGTGACCTGTCTTCTTTTTCTTCTGCTCAGCTCCTGCTGGGAAAAGCAATGGTATAAAGTGACTTTAAAGAGAAAACCCCCAGGACTCTGCTTACAGCTTAGGCTTTGGTGAGTCAGTCTGCATGGTGTACAAATTTTGACCCAAATCAGTATTAAATGATATTGCAGTCATGCAATTCTCAGAGTCAAGTTTTATGATTCCAAGTAGAGCTCATATCTTTCCATTTTTCTGGATAAGTTAAGATGAGATAGTGACAGAACCCATACGCTGTCACTTAGCCTGGGATGTGCTGTAATCTGTTGAGTTTGCACGCCTGACGTGAGACTTATCTTCACCGTCAATTTCTTCTAGTCTATGAGCTTTTATTAGCATCTTAAATGTGAGTAATCCAAATCTGATTGAAATTTTGGAAAAAATTTAAGAATTAAATGGTACCAAAAGTAAAATAATTGTAGAATACCTGTTAGTTTACTTCATCTAGCAAGGAACGAGAAAATGCTGTTAATGGTCTGCCGTGCCTTTTGTAAAAAAGCTGGTGCTTTTTATGATGTTCTTGAGGAAATTAGAGTTCTTAAGCAGAGTAGTGCTACCCATTAATATCTAAGAAATACTGTTTGAAGGCACATGTTGTGAAAAGTAGCACTCCTAAATCATCTGGTGTGCTGCATACAATTACACAGATGAGATGTGTATATATTAATTTTTGATCTTGAAATATAACTGGAATTTCCACAGATTAAGAGCTAACACTGTAACACTATAAATAGAGCATATATATGAGATAATGACAGGCTGAGAGAGTTGGGACTGTTCAGCCTGGAGAAGAGAAGTCTCTGAGGAGACCTTATAGCGGCAGTACCTGAAGGGGGCCTACAGGAAGGATGGGGAGGGACTTCTTACAAGGGCATGTAGTGATAGGACATGGGATAATAGCCTCAAACTGAAAGAGGGTAGATTTAGGTTGAATATCAGGAAGAAATTCTTTACTGTGAGGGTTGTGAGACACTGGAACAGGTTGCCCAGGGAGACTGTGGATGCCCCATCCCTGGCAGTGTTCAAGGCCAGGCTGGATGGGGGTTTGAGCAGCCTGGTCTGGTGGGAGGTGTCCCTGCCCATGGCAGGGGGGTTGGAACTAGGTGATCTTTAAGGTCACTTCCAACCTAAACCATTCTGTGATTCTGTGTGATTCTGTGATAATGTATTTGCTTTTTCTTCCTTTCTTTTTATTTTTTTTTTTTTTTTCAGTTAGTAACCCAAAAAGGTAAGGTTCAACTTGTGCTTCTGAAACAACACAATGAATGCCTTTGTCTTCCAGACTCATGTAAGGGACTTAACATTCAAAGTATGTTGATTGTTTTTTTTACTTTACATGCCTGCACTGATGTATTCAGTGACTCTTATTTGCTCAGGTAATAATTTGGTGCTGGATGAATTGTTCATTCTGAACAGAGAACACAATACAAAATAAAATAGATTTCTGAAAGCATTTTGTGTCCAGAATATGATTAAGAAGCAGTCAAATAATGGAAACCCATTCACTCCCTCTACTCAGACGCCTGTTATTGGGTAGCTGGGTCATGCTGTAGGGGGTGGATTTGAAGTAATTCATTATTTTACAGAAAGATAACCTTAAGCTGTGTGCGCATGTGTGGGCACATGGATTTTTCCCCCTCTCCACCAGCTTCCTGGAGTTTATTAAAGCCACATAGTATAGAGGGGAGGAAAGAACAGATACTATTTTTTAAATTAGGGGGTGAGAGTTTTGTATTTTGAGGCTTCTGTACTTAATAAATTTTCTTAAATTTTCTCATGGCATCTTTTGGCAACTCACATATTTTGATATTTCATTTACTTTTCCAGCTGTGCAGTTTATATTCTGATAACACATGATGGAGAGAAATTCTTGACTCTAAACAGTGACAGTAGAGGTTTAAACAGCCCAGTCAGTTCCTCCTCAGTCTCTGGAATTTTTTTGATTAACTTTAAACAGACTAGATCAGGACTTTCAAAATCTACTGTTGAGATACTCTTTTAGTATCCTACATTCTTCATTTAAAAACTAATAGTCCTGGAGGAGGTTTGAAACCAGTGTGTTACCATTTCCACGAGTGTCAGTAACTTACACCGTTAAGAAGAAATTGTGCTACAAAAGGGAAGCTCATGGTAAGCATGAAGGAAACTAGTTGCTGGATGTTTTTACTGCGGTAAATTTCCAGAGGAGAAACAGAAGCTGAAGAACACTTTCCCTTCTTTACAAGGGCAAGTTGAAATAAGCTGTTAATTTTCTAATAAAGTCCCTTCACAGACTGGGTATTATTCCTCCATGTCACAAGGCACCATGCATCAGAAATCAGAGGGTTGTTGCTTCCCTGGACTGCCAGTCTTTTCATGCCCTCTCAGAACCTGTGGTTTGTGTAGGATGACACTAGGGGCTGGATGATTTCAGTCAAGTGAACAAGCATTAACTTGGCATTTTCTTCGATAACTTGACCAAATGTGAATAAAGTCCCTTCTCCATTGCAAAGCCTGAGGAGCAGACAAAGGGCAGCAGATGCACAAGCCAGAAGAGCATAATGGTGTGATGTGGACAAGAGCAAGCCACTGCTTTTCTGGGAATGTCATGGTCAAACAATGGACCCAGATGAGGACAGGTGTTCTCATTTATCCTTTGGCCACTCTTCATCACTGGTGTCTGGTTGATCAATGCCGTAGGAAAACAAGGTGCTAGAGAAAGAGCCACATGGTCCTTTCCTCTGAAGTATAATAAAGGAATGGTTAAATCATGTGGCAATCAATTTTGATTTACTAATAAGCACTGAATACTGTGCTAGTGAAAAGTAGAAGGAGGTTCCTGTGTCCTTTTTCTGACTTTGGAGAGAAAACCACATTAACCTGAAATGGTCTTTCTTTGGAAAAAAAAAAAAAAAAGTATTGCTACAGGTATAATTTATCAAAATAGATGCAATGGAGATGCTTTCATACAAAACAAAAATGTTACTTGGAGGTGTTTGTTGTCCTTGCCTTTCAATGATTTGTTATGTGCAATGTGTGAAAAATAGGCTGCTGTGTTTACAGTCATAGAAATTACGTCAGTGCCTCTATGTGCTGTCTCTTCTCATGGGTTTGTTTTACTTGGTAGCCCCCTTTTCAGTGAGCCTGAAATGCAGGCTCAAAGAGGTGCACGGAGCAGGGAGGTGAAATTGCAGAGAGGAGCAGCTCTGGCTGCAGAGTCTCCGTGATGCCGCAGAACATTGGCACCGCGGATGCCTGTTTTACGTAAAACAAAGAACAGCCGCGCCGGAGGAAAGGACACGATGTGCTGACCAGTGTGGCAGGAGGTCGAACTCGCTGGGTAGGATAACAAGAGTGTTTTGGAGGCTGAAGTGAGGTTTCTAAATATGAACTGAAGAGCTCACATGTGTCCTCCCTTTCTCAAGTGCTGAGCACAGATTGCTTTAATGGCTGTTGCTAGGGCTTTAGCTCTCTGAAAGGGAGTTAGAAGAAATAGCTTAGCCAAAACTTGGTTGGCAGCCAAAACTGGGGAAAGCAAAGTGTCCCCATGAAGGGGATTTGGTCCAGCATATTGCACTTGTGATAAATTTAGGGATCTCTGGCAAAATTACCCCTCTGGCAAGTAAATTGGTAGAGGGTAAGTACCAGTAGGTTCTTCTGTCTTTTTTCCCCTTACCCTTCGCCCAACACTGAAAAGGTCAAGAGATTTGGATTGGTTGAGTCTGGTGCTATTTTCCTGGCCATTGTTCTCTGTTGTTCTTTTTTCAAATCTTAGCAGAACAGACTGTGGTCAGACCCTTCTCGGCTTGAAGTCCACTTAGTCCTCCTATCCTGGGGAGTCCTCCTGTCCTTCAGACGACAGCTGGTCCTCTGCATAGTCGCCCTGCAGCTGGCACCCAGGCAGGTCCAGGCTGAGGGCACAACTCAGATTCATGCTGGTGATACTCTTCTCCTCACCAACGTTAGACTCCTTTAGGGAACGCACACAATTTTTTGATTGTTCAACTTGCCTTCCTAACAGAAGAAACTGAAACATATGAACTTCTGATTAAAGGGAAGTCCTACTTGCCATTGCTTTGGAGGGGTTTGTGGGAGCTGTGGCTTTTGCTACGTGTTAGGCAGGACCGGGGGCAGCCACCCTCAGATCACAGTGAAGCCTGTCTGAACGCTCAGTATCCTCCTCCACTTCTCCTGCTGTCACTAGCATAATTGTGATCAAAACTGACTCAGAAATCCATTCTTCTGTTGTTTGCCTCAATACTTTAAATGTTAATTACTTAATCATTGAAGAGACTTTTTTTGTTCTCTTCTATAATATAGTTATTTTTTTAAGAAATCCGTGAATTAATTGTCCTAAGAACTGACTTTATTCTCTACAAGGGAAAGTAGAAGATCAATTTGTCTCCCTGAGTGTAAGATTTCCTTGCTTTCTAGTGCTGCAGCTGTCATGATATGCACGTCTGTTTTCTCAGAATGACATGCACTTGGAGCTCAGTACAATTGCGGTTCTCGTTTTTCTACCCACCCAGCAACACCTGGGGTACAAGTTTCTCTTCAAGCATTTAATCCCCAGAATAACATGCAACCACCATGCAAAATGCCTTGTGTTCTGTAGTTAACACTCTTCCCTCAGCTGTGTAAGAACTGGTTCACCCTTTCTCAGCATTATAAATGCAGCAGATAGGGAAAGCCAGTAGCTGGAAACATGAACAGAGGGTAAATTCCTGTGTGTTTGTCATTATCCTGACCTTTCACAGCGTAGCAACAGCTCCTAGCTGAAATAAATGCAAAGATAATTCCACGCTGTAAAGAGTCCTTTTTAGCTGTGGTGAATTCAGTTTTCATGCTCTCTCCTGGACCCCAGACACAGAACACATTCTCGATTAATTCCTTTTAATTTAAGTTGGGGTGGCAGCTTTAAGAGACCAAATCAGATTTTCAGATGGTTTGAACTGGCATAACTCTGACCTCAGTGGGGTCGCCAGTTTTACACGTACGGAAGGTGAGCTCTGCCCATGCCAAGAAACAGCACAGCAGCTAGGAAATACCTCCTGGATGATGCTAGCCTCTTTTTTTTCGTTCTGTACATTTCTCTAGCCCTTTCCCCAATTAAAATCCATGCTATAGAGATGCTCTCCTCAGCCAGGGCACTGCTCAACGTAGGCAGGGGCAGGAGGTGGAAGGGGAAAATTCTGAGGAGGGCTTGCAGGGCTGTCCCCCAGCCTATATGAGTAAGGAGACCTAACAAAACCCATCACCATGGGGCAACAGCAAGCGCGCGTTGTACCCTGGGGCCCTCCTGGGCTGCCAGGGCAGCGCAGTTACCAGCATGGTCTGGAGGGAGGCAGGGTACAACCAGGCTAGATATGAGGAAAAAATTTTTTACAGTGAGGGTAATGAAACACTGGACCACGTTGCTCAGAGAGGTGGTAGATGCCCCATTCCTGGAAACATTCAGGGTCAGGTTGAAGGGGATTCTGAACAGCCTGATCTCGTTGAAGGTGTCCCTGCTCATTGCACGAGTTGGACTAGGTGACTTTTAAAGGTCCCTTCCAATCCACACCATTCTATTATTCTGTGCTCGCTGCTTCCCTGAACTCCACAGCCAGTGAAAGCTTCACCCACTGGGGGCTGTGACACACACACACATCCCTGCCTTAGCTGGTGTAATCAACACGGTCAAGAGCATGGGATGCTTGCAGGAGAGCAGCAAATTTGGTCTTTTTATGTGTCAGGTACAAGACTTTCCATTCTGATTTCACCAGTGAGATTACGTTAGGTCTGTTCCTTGCAAAGATAGCTGGGATTGCCTCACCTGCAAGTGTTAAACCACACCTTGGTTTAACACTTCAAAATAACCTTTCAAACATGTGTTTTGTATTATTCTCTTTTTCCTGAGTAGAAATTTTGTCTGTAAAAGACTGACTTAGCAAATCAGGAAGTTACACCTAGATTTCTCTCTAAAAATAAAGCTTTAATTTTGAACTTGGGCTTGGGGACTCAAAAGACAGTGTTAACGCTGCATTTTATTTTCTTTACTGATGATCAAAAGTTGTCTTTATTGATGATTAAAGGAAAGATTGTGGAATACCTGCTTTAATTGATGGTTACTTATTCTTTCCTTTCTTTCTATACAGACTGCTTTTTTTGCTAAAGGAATGCATACCCTTACTCTTACACAGCCATACCTACTGCACAGCTATTTGCTCATAAATCTACAATCCACTGCTGGCTCATTATTTCAGAGACTGAGAAGAACAAAGTTGGTTCAATGGATTATGTCAATACAGGCTATTTCAGAGACTGACTAAAACCAACTCCTAAAACAAGCTGAAGAGCAGCACAGCCTTGGTCATTGACTTGCATTACAGAATTTCAGTCAAACGCTTGCAATGAGCCCGGTGTTCCCATTTGCACGGTTACTTAAGACTCAAAAAATTTCAGCCTAAAATTGCTATAATGGGGTGGGAAGACAGTGGTTACATCATGAGGTGGTTTCACTAGTGACTACTCTTTGGTTTGCCCAAATCATTCTCATTGTATCAACGCCTACTTGGCAAATTTTTAAAAATACTGAGATTTTTGCTGTGCAGGGTTTTTTTCTCTAGTTATGAAAGGATAAAAAATGAAATTTCATCTTTTTAAATATATTTTAATACAGAAAGGTGTTTCCTTATAACAGGTACTTATTTGCTGCCTTTTCTCTTGCTTGCGGTAACACTAAAATAGTATTTGGGAAACAAAATCCATCAAGGCCTCACTTAAGTGCTACTGAACATTAAATTTAATATCTGTTTATGACACACGGCATTTGGAGTTCATCTTATCCAATCAGGGTACAGAAACTTATTATGGTAAAGAAGCTCATATTTCCAATCAAAGCAACCAGTATCTTGATTTTGAAGTAACAAATACCTATAATGAAGTGCAGATGAATGATTTATGTGCCAAAAATAATTCACTGAATTTTTAAAATCTATATTTTTGCAGAATTTGTTACCGGAAAAAAAGAAGAAAGAGATTAGATACACCCAGTAATTAAATAAGTAACTAACAAATTCCAATTAGGAACAAAACTAAGATTGCTAAAGGGTAACTCTCATTAAACTAAAGGGGAACTCTCATTGAGTTGTTCTCGATGATCTTAAGGGTCTTTTACAAGCTAAATGATTCTATAATGCTATGCAAGTTCATCTTAGGAGTGTATTTTTCTAATAGAATTCTGTCCTATAATAATAGGACATTCAACCTCACAAAGAACAAAATTTTAAGTTGGCTTTTAAGGGATGAGGGATTCCGCTGAAGTTTCAAAGCTGTATAAAACAGTGTGCTATTAAAATAATGACATTCGACCTTACATACACGTACTGTGAAGACTTTTAGCACTGTGACATTAATTATGTATTTGCTATTCAGCACCAGTGAGTATATGATGCTGCATTTGTACATGTTTATTAAAAAAATCAAATCTGCCTGAACGATTTCTTCTGCAGCTGTACAAGTGTGAAGATGTAGAGCCAGTGTATGCTTTGAGCAAGGAGAAATAGGACTGAAGACAACACAGAGGAATACAGTTGACTTACAACAAGCACACTAGCATTATCATAGATGTCGTTCTCTATAATTCATAGAGCACTTTGCTTTCCTGTTAGGTTGAATCAGTCATACTTACAAATGGAGAACAGACTGTAAATTTACATGAGTGTACAACTCTTAACTTGTAGGACAGCAACAGAAAATGACTTATTTGTGTTAATAGGGCTAAACGGCCTTCAGATACTTACAGAAAGAGATGGAACAGCTGGTTTTGAGCTGTCAAGGTTGGCAGAATGAAATTCAAGATTCGTATTCAAGGTGAGGGGTTTGCAGTCCCTACTTTATTTAGGAAAGCAAGTAGGTTAATTTTCAGTGGAACACAGTTGTAGCCTTCACCCAAGTATCAAAATGTTCACTACTTGTGTCAGTGTATTATGGAAAGAACATGGACAGTATTGCTGATTGCAGATAACCTACAGCAGGAAAACCTGCCCACCCAGAAGAGTACTGAGAAAGAGTTATGGTGCCATTACCCATCACCAGCTCCACTCAGACGGGGCTCTATGATTTATGCAAAGCCAAAGTCAAGTGGTAGGTCTGAAGAAGACCGAAGGACCTTGAACACTACAGTGGAGTAAAAACTTGTGGATTTTATATGGGACTTTTCTTTGTGATTTGAATCTTAATGTTATTGGTGAAATGTCAGACCAACTCTGAGCAAAGACAGTTTTATTGCAAATATTTTTGCGAAGGGGAAAAAAGAAACAATCACCTCTGCATGTTTGATTTATAATTAACAAAATAAAACTCTAATCACAATTGTAGCTAACACATCTATTCCACTGTAAAATTTGACTATTATAGTAAATGAAGTTATTAAACCTTTGAACAAGAAATTCGGGACTCTCACGTTTATGGAAACACTGGTGTGTTTGAACAATGATCCCCTAAACTACAGCGTGTAATAAAAAATGCTTATCTCTCTGCAGAATGTGCAGGAATAGAAGTGTCTCATAAAATTAGTAAATATGAAAGCTGAAGGTTGAAAGGACTTTAGATAAATTTCAGTCTTTGAATTCTGCTCTCAAATATATTTTAAAATTATATTTATTTTTTAAGGTGTAAAAAGAAAGGACATCATCCAGATTATTCTTAGATCAGATTGTAGATTTAGGATCATCATATCTACTGTTTGCAGGCAGCTCTTCTGTGTCTTACCTATGGAAACGGAGAACTGTCACAGAATGTCATTATACCTGTTTATTTCTGTTGGAGGCTTATCTGCCGTGAGGTCCAAAGTCACAGGGTTTCACTGTGCTCAGGGGAAGCTTTGGGTGTTGAGCAGCCTTATTTCCAGAGGCACGAGTTGTGTGTACAACTTCAGCCAGCCCTGCTGAAAGTGCCAGTCCTGCTGTGTAATCTGTGTGTCTGGCAGATGGCATACGTGATTAGTATTGATTAGTCAAGGGTCTGAAAGTTATCTGCCTGGGAGTGGAGCAGAAGAGAGCAGTCAGACATCTGCACAGCCGCCCACAAATACAGCAGAGAGGATCTTCCTATGTCCTTACCGTGGCCGTCTTACATTACTGGTAATTAGAAGCTCTGCCTAAAAAGCTGTAAAGTGCCCATATCTCCTCTCTTCCTTCTCCCTTCCCAGGACTGAATAGATGCTACAAAACAAAGTCATATCATTTCATACAAAAGATACTGCAGCTAATAATAACACAGAAGGCGGCATTTTTTTAGAAAACCTGAAGTCAACATTATTATTGTTGTATACAGTGTATATATATATATTATATTAATGTATATAGTCTATCAAGTGGAGGCTCCTGGTGAAGTTCTTGTTAATGACATTATAGGACAGGAAGAAAAAAAAGTGGAACCTGACATCTAGACAGGCCTGCCAGAAAAGGTAGGCAAATAGGGAAGAAGTGGAAGAGGAGATAGTAGAGTGTAGGAATAGTAAATATTTTTCTTAGCTTGAAGCTAAATAATAATTTTCTCTTTTCTTCCCCTCTCCCACCCCAGGGTGAAATAATAAATGATTTTGTTAGACTGTAAGGACAGTTGCTTTCTAATCTGAAAAAAACCTCTTTCACAATACAATTTCGTGTAAATGTAGATCAACTCTTACAGGAATCCCTTTGCCCTTCATAATAATTGCATAACTATTCTGGTAAAACTGGAAATGTCAGGATGGAAAAGGGGGACTGTAAGTCAGTGCCTACCTTGCAGGATTTCCCATTCCCAGTAATGTAGGATATTTGTGTTGCTAAACTGCACCGCAGTTTCTATCTTTTCCCTCTTTCGTGCAACAGACTTCAGGAGAATACGCAATACTGAGCAGTACTTTGTCCTGTCTATGCAGAGGTATTGTGATATGATGGGACCTTCCCAGCAGGAGAACTGGGGTAAATGAAGGCCAAATCAGTGCAGAACGGTGTTGCAGTGCTCCCCTCCAGAAGGTCCATGATCTGGGGGTCCTACCAGGGCCAGGGTGGCCAGCGCTGCAGAGCAGGGTGGCAGGCTGGGGGGCAGCACCGCAGGCGGCTGCTCTGAAGACCAGGGGAGTCTTAAAAGCTTTTTGCTCCTTTGAAACTTCTGGTTGCTGCTTCTCACTCACTTTGTATCTGACCATTCTCACCTGATCCTTATGGACTGGGAGGTGCCCACAGTAAAGCCAGTTCTGTGCCTCTGCGAGCAGACCCAGGTCCCTTCTCAGCATCCCAGTGCTGGTGCCAGAAGCACTGCAGGGCTGGCGCTAGCAGAGAGAGTGCTCACCTCTCTGGGTCAGAGAATGACAGAAAAAGGACAATCAATCAAATGACACACCTTTTCAATGGTTGTGCCCAGCACTTCTGAGCTTAATTCTGTGTGTAACTAAATGTCTAAGGGGAATTCCTACCTGACCTCAAGACTGCCACTCTAACAGCAATTGTGCCCTTCAGCAATGGTTTTGCTGCCTGTTTACTCTTTCTTATCCTCCTCTTTAACTCAGGAGGGCAAGATTTGCAAGCAGTTTGCTAGGCTTAAAAAGCAAAGACTTCTGATGTAAAGGTGGTACGTGGATTTCCCCTGGCCAGCATAAACCACTTCCAAAGTCCTCTTTTAGAAAACGGGCACGAGGTGGATGGAGCTACTACTGTGCAACAGGGTTGGCCTTCTAATTCTATATACAAAAATTAATAGGAGAAAGTGGAGAAAGTTATAAAGTGTAGAATTACATGCAGAAGTTTGCAGGAAAAGAAAATGGTGTAATTCATCTAAAAAAATAAATCAAGTCAAATTTGAGATGAATTTTTTCTCCAGATAAAGATCCTTAATGTGACGATTTCTATTCTTTCTAGTGGGGATTTGAACACCAGAGTATTATCCCTAAACACCAGAGCACTGTAAAGAAGTTGGTATTCATGAGGTTTAGCTGGTTGTTCTTGGATCTACTAGTAGAGGGGGAGCAAAGAGAAAAGAAGTTATGCCTGGCCTTGTGTGCTGTATCTTTGCACCCAAAATTATGCATGTCGTATTGGCTGACAACGCAATCAGGCACAGAGCCATAGCTACTCGTCTCTATCTCCTGTGAACACTAAATTATATAGATTTTAGCCTACATAAGTAAAATCATCAGGCAATCATGATAATACAGCTCCTGCACTTGAGCAAGCTTGGAGTTCATTAGCCTGTGTGCATTCATGGAAAGCCTGTGATATTTTATTAGGAGAACACTTGCAGTAAAGAGCTAAGTACCAATATAATGTGTATTTTCAAACATATCTAAAGGAAGTGGTTTCTGGTCTTTAAACTGGAAACGGAGAGATCTCTAGGAGCTTGGCTGTAACAACAAGCAAGAAAGGTGCAACCTATTCTTTAAACACTCTGTGAATTGTTCACATCCCACCCACTCTTGCTCCCATAGAGCAAAACAGATGTCTAGACCTAGACCTGAGCTTGAACAAGTAAAGTAAAGGAAAAAGTGTGTTTAGCACAGTAGATTGGAAGAGAAATCTGAAGGATATTTCTGTTCCCTAAGGGGAATCTGAGAGAAGCTACCAATACAGAAAGAAATAAACTCGTTTATAAGCAACTGAGAGTTACTTCACAAATGTCATTCTCATAAAAAAAAGAGAATCAGCAAAACCACACCAGTTCTCAGTGTGAGAAGAAGGGGCTGGTGGAACAGTTCTGGTCCAGTCTTAACACATTTCAGTAACAGAGATGAACAGCAGAAGACAGTCCGCTTTCACTCAAATTAGTCCAGTCCTTTCCATTTCATTGGAAGGTAGAAAACCTGTGACTGAATAGAAATACTTACAATTCACATTTATACACCTTGGTTCCTTTTGCAGTCATTGGAGAGAAATGGGCAATGAATGATGTAGGATGTAACTTTTATATTACAAATTTCTAATTCTATTAGTAATTAAAATCTGCATCACATTTCTAAAAATATATGTATTTTTAATAGATATTTGTAGTAGAAACAAAGATTTTGTATTACACCTAAACATATAGGAGGTAACTCCTGCCTTCGCAGTGTCCTCTTGGAAGCAAAGAAGAACAAGTAGGGTTGGGTTTTCTTCTCCCTCTATTTACGTCATTTCAATTTTTGATTCTGAAATGGATTACTGCAGAAGTGCTGGCAGACGGTAGATACTAGATCATTACAGTTTTTCCTCATGTGTTTCATAACAGAGACTGTGACAAAAGTTAACAGGCAGCATATTCTACTAATTGCTATTCATAATTGTCATCTCAGGCTTGAAGAGTCCCACTATGCATAGAGTGGAAAGAATGAGAAATTCAATAATCTGAAACAGTAAGCTTATGGGTTGTTGATTTGCCTTCTTGTTTCATTTAAATCTGTATGTAATTCCAGAATAACTTTGCAAATTTTGTCTCAGGCCTACCATCAATACATCCATTCACAGGACTCTGCTTCCTCCAAAATAAGATGAACCTCAGCAAATTGACCACGCACACAAAAAATCCATCTGGTAAAAGCCGGTTCTGCCCTCCAGTCTCTGGAGAATGGCATCGGTCTCAGTAGCATGTGTTGTGGCTAGGAAAACTGTCTACAGTGCCTACAGATTCAAGCCCAGAGACTCTGCTGCTGCATGATGCCATGAATGGGTGAATGTCTCTAATTAAAGAATCAAATAACCAAGATATCCTTAGACCATCAAAGGAGTTAGTGCGTAGCAAATAGTGAGATATTAAGGAAGATAACTTAAAAATGACAGTCTGGTTGTACTTAGGACAACATTAATGTAAGCATCTCCATAGCTAGAAATGTGTTGTTATGAGCATTTGTAGATTGGTAGATTTTTCAGCAATACCAGCTGTGGCTGCTTACAGAAAGAGTGCGAGCACTACAGGAACACCAGAAGGAAACCGCTGCACACGTCCTGGTGCCTGCCCTGTGTCCCCCTGAGCTGGCACACATACACAACAGAGTGAATGAGTCTTCAGCTGGTCATCTCATAAGCAGAGTTTTTGATGAAAGCAGCAACCCTAATATCTGGTGCCAAAAATATGAAGAACCAACCTGAGTTTTTATTAATACAGTTTCACGGTTTTGCTGAGCATTGCAATTATGTTAAAAGAACTAATACATGGGACAAGATATCTGCTTGTGACTGAGACACCAATTCATCATTTTAGCTTTGGTTAGGGCATGAAACATCTTTTTCTAAGGAATATAACGTTGATGACACAGGAAGCTGTCAGCACGAAGGAGTTTGTGTCAGATACCAGTGATGAAAGAACAAGAAGATAAAATACGAAAGGAACAGTTGGTCTGAGCACTGCAACACTGGAACAG
Organism: Rhinoptilus africanus; assembly: GCA_013400135.1. Taxonomy (NCBI): domain Eukaryota; kingdom Metazoa; phylum Chordata; class Aves; order Charadriiformes; family Glareolidae; genus Rhinoptilus; species Rhinoptilus africanus. The sequence goes on from VXBO01002872.1 coordinate 450,467, forward strand.
TTGAAAATGAAAGAGCATCCAGGGAAGTGAAGAATGGAAGGACTAAAAATGGGGCCAGAAAAGTCAGGATAGAGCTAGAAAACATGTCAGGCAAAAGATGGAACCTGCATGGTCTTGCATTATAAGCTGATGGACTTGGGTTCCTATAAGATCACATCAATGACAGTGACTTATCTTGTCCTTCCCCTTTGTGGGATGTTTTTCATTCTTACTCATTCATCCATGTTCCTTCCTGTATAAGGATATATCACCTTCTAATCATTTTGTGAGAGCTCAAAGGCTCCTCATAGTGGAGTAGCTTCTAAATATTGAATTCTGGACTAAGGGCACCGTTACTGTACTGAAGGGGAATTCTTGCAAGAACTTGCAGTGACTTGAGTTCACTTCACACAGGCAAACTGTGCAATGGGAAAAGCCAAGGCAGAGCTTATTAAGCACTGTTTACATGGAGTTCAGGACAAACAGCACAAGTACTGCATATCAGTACAAAAATATGTATCGCTTACGTAGACTCACCCTGGCCTGACTTTATAAATTGTTAATAAATAATGCCAAGGCCTACCAAAATACTAAGTCAGCTTAATGATAAACTAAAAGCTTTCCATTTCCTTGCCTTGAAATAACAACTCCCATGTGTTTTATACAGTTATTACCTTCGGGGAATTTAGACTTTCATAAGTGCTTTGGCTATTTACTTTATTTGCTAATGGAGTTAGCTGGGCTGTAATGTGAAGAAAGTTGAAAAGGCAAAACCGGTTTGTGTTTAGAAGTGCCTAGCAATTTGCAAAGGAAATAGTAAAAGTAAATTAAAAAAAAAGCAAGTCTGTTACTTCTAATAATGCAGGGAGATGCGTTCCCTCTAATTTAGCTGCCAGCCTAAGCACGCTCCCAGAGAATTTTTAGCTGAGCAGCCCAGTTTGCTGGGTGTAATTGTTTAAATCCCCCCGGGGGAAGGCAGGTATGTCTGCAAACCTGCAAAGAGTCACCTTGGACAGTTTGCCATTTCCAGTGTTTATTCAGGCAATTCTCGGGTCTTGGGAAGGCAGCCCAGTGGAGCTGGGCTGCTGCCTGTCAGAGAGCATCTGCTGGGTGATAGACCCCATCAGAGGCTCATTACTGGCTAAGGGGACCTGCCCCTGTGCCCGCAGAGCTACTGGGTCCCCAGGCAGGGGTGCTCTGCACTGCTGGGATTCACACACTTGAGGTCTTAAGACCCAGGAGTGGCTGGAGGAGACTCACCCTATTACTGTGGGCAAGGTGGCCTGGGGAGAAGACCCCGCGTTTGGATCTCTAGAACAAATACATCTTTCTTATGAAATCTTCCCAAGATACATCCTACAAACAGCTCTGCGAGGAGTGAGCAAAACTCTGCGTGACTACGATCGTGGGAAGTGTTTCTCATAGTTAATCTGACACCCCAGGGAGGTGCTTGCATGGACTGGACTTTGATGCATCTATTCACATTTCCTTCCTTTCTTCTTGGCGGGATGACAGAGCCTCTGTAGATCTTGGACAGAGGCAGGCTCACTCTATCAGTGCTCAAAGCTAGCTTGAGTCCTCTCTCAGGCCTCTCTGTGGGCTGCCCCAGAGCCCGGGGACTTTGTAACGTGGCACCAAGCCCCTACTCATAAACCCCGTCCCTAGGATTTACAACCCTGTCCCAGCGCTGAGCTATCTTCATGCAACTTCCCTTTCTCCCCCTCCAGCTCCAACACATGCCTGCCCTTAATATACAACATAAGCATACTCCTGCACACTAGACTGGCAGTAATTTACTTGTGTGTGAGAAAAACAGCAATCTGACTTATTTTTTTTAGTGGCATTTCGAGCACCCTAGATGCTGTCCGAGGTCAGAGGCTGAGTCTTAGTGCAGAATCGCAGATATTCATTATTCTAAAAGCCCTGTTACAATCCCATCTGCTGTTTGTTTGCTGCAGCATTGTCAGATTACAAACCGTAGGAGAGGAAAATAGAAACTACTGTACCAAATGAGGCTGTTTCATGGGCTGGATTTCATTAACGTAGTCTTTTAGAATGGATTTAACTAAGGCTTTTTAGATGTTTCTGTCAAATCAATTATTTAAACAGGCACAAGATGCTAGATACCAAATGAGGCAAGCATCTAAATCCTCAGAAAATTAACTGTTAAAATAGCTCCCTTTCTTTTGCTGTTTTGCTTCTGTTGCCCATGCTGAAATGGCTGTATGCAGCAAGTTGTGTAATTAAAATGACTTCATGAATTAGAAAGAGAAACTCATCTGAGAGAGCTCATACAAGTACCAACCCTGTTTCTGTCTTCTGGTAGACCTGAGCTTGCAGGGCAGCTCTGGGGCATGTCCATCCCTGAAGTAATTCAAACATTGTCAGGAAGATGGTGGCAGCAGGAAACAGGACAGTCTGGCAAACATCATGCATTTCCAGCATCGTTGAAATGCAAGAACTCAAATTAAAGGAAAGTGTTTTGTCTTTCCAAGAAAACAGTGTACAGCTTTAAACAAACTAAGTAAAAAATGCACTGTCATCCAACTCCTTTATTTACTTTAAATCCTCCTGAGGCTAAGGCAGTGACCTGAGTGAACAGGAGTTTGTTTAATATTGAGGTAGATCATTCTTTTCAATCGCCTCCAAGGTAAGGGAATGGGGCTGCAGGAAAAGCAGCCAGCCTGTAAGGTCCCAGAGCTGAATGGGAACATGGACTATAAACCAAAATGTGTTAATCTTGAAAACATTTTAAAACCCCAAACAGAGGAAACTAGAAGAGCTGACTGAGGTGCAGCTGAAGCAGCAAAGCTCCGCTCCCCATCTCTCCCATCCACAGGTGACTGTTCCAGTTTGGAGAACTGAGAACCCACCTAATGAGGGGGTTCAGTGCATGCTGTGAACTCTAACAGAACAAGATTGAATTTCCCTTTTACTGCTTCGCTGCTATTGCTGTGCAGTGACCTGTGGAGTTTGTTAATAAACTGCTATACCCATTATTGTTCCTCATTACAATAGACTATCAGCATCCTCCCCCACCTCGCCTCTTCTCTTCAGCAGATTCAAGCACTTTATCTTGGCAATATATTAGTAAATTAGTGCTATAACTGAGACACTTTACATATTCAGCTGTCTGAAAGACAGACCGTTTGCCTGCTTCTACAGGTTTGAATATAACACTGTTAAATACAGATGCTGTACAGGGCTCACAAGTTGTGTAATTATTTCCACAAGCTGTTTTCTTTATTAAGTAAATTTTTTAATTCTTTTTTCCTTACCGCCCTCCTCTGAGGGCAAGAATTCTCATAAACGCAAGCTTCAAATAATCATGTTTTTACTACCAGTATATAATTTAATTTAAAAGGAAAGGAGGGGGAAGTTTACAGGGTTCTTATTATCCGACTGTTACATTTCATGATTAAATGCGGTAAAGCAATAATTCAGAGCAAAGGGGTAGTGCTGAGGGCAGGAAAGTTTACAGCGTAAACACTTAGTGAGACATGCTAGATAGCCAGGCCTCTTATCTTGTGAAAATGATTTATAGAAAATAACTTGATTACATTTTCAGCCCTACTACCGCTGGGTGATTAGATGAGAGCTCTTTGTTGTTATGACTGTCTACTTTAACTAAACTTAACTCCATCTGCTTTTCATTTAGCAGCCACCACCTCTCTCTGGCGGGCAGCTGCCAGGTAAAGAACAATTTGGAGGCTGATGCTGCCAGGAGTTCGCAGCCGTTGATTCAGCTCCCCAGCCTCCCACAGGCTTCCTGCCAGAAAGTCTGACATCGCTTAATCCCTCAGCAAGGTCTCCTGAAATAGCTCCTCCATCTTCGCTTATTTAGACTACAAATTTCTCAGGCAGGGGCTCTTTTGCTAGACTGAAACTGCTGGAAGTTCAAGCATTAATGGAGTGCAAATACTACAGACGGGAATATTTGGTATTGTTATGCTGATAACTCAATCGAACATGGTATTAGCAGGTGTGCCTGAAGAACTGGAGCATCACTTTGGTCTTATCACTATCGTAAGTGGGGGAGAAAAGCCTGATTTATCTGACTTTAGCTTGTGGCAGGCTTCTTACTGCAAGGAATTCTGTACTTGCGACTGTTTGGAAATTGCATGTGTGGAAGAAATGCCAGGACTAAAACTAAAAAATAAGGACAACCTCTTTCAATCACATTTCAATGCACAAACAAATACCATCTCTGCTTTCTCATGTACGCATATGTAATTGCATTTGATCTTTATGCTTTCCCAACTGCAAGCAAAATGATGTAAACCCCTTTGGACCTAATTCTGCTGTCAGAGACACTGACATAAGTCCACGAGATACCCACGGTTTGCTTGCTGGTGACTATGAGGACAGAATCTTCCACATGTGATCTGTAAATGAATGTATACGTTCACTGCGGATAGGGGAGGTGTTCTGGAAAGGGAGAAAGATACCTTAACTGGTCAGCTTGAAGGTTTGAATATTTGCATTTGATGTGAAGGAGATCCATTGCCCATGCCTTGGGCACTTGTGTGGTTTAACCCCAGCCAGCAGCCAGAACCACGCAGTCCCCAGTTCAGATGGGGGAGAGAATCATAAGAGTAAAAGTGAGAAAAAACTTGTGGATTGAGATAAAACCAGTTTAATAAGTAAATCAAAAGCTGTGCACATATGTGAAGCAAAACGAAGAATTCCTTCACTACTGCCCATCAGCAGGCAGCCATTTCCAGGAATGCAGGCCTCCACCACACTGAGTAGTTACTTGAGAAGACAAACACCATCACCCTGAATGTCCCCTCTTTCCTTCTTCTTCCCTCTGCTTTATATACTGGGCATAACATCAAATGGTATGGACTATTCTTTTGGTCAGTTGGGGTCAGCAGTCCCAGCTGTGTCCCCTCCCAACTTCTTGTGCACCCCCAACCTCCTCGCTGGTGGGGAGATATGAGGAGCAGAAAAGGCCTTGACTACCTAGCAACAACTGAAAACACCAGTGTGCTATCAAAAGTATTTCTCATCCCAAATCCAAAATATAGCACTACACCAGCTGCTAGTAAAAGAGTTAAATCTACCCCATCCAAAATCACGACGGCACTGCAAAGGGGCTCAAAGTCAAATGTGAAGGCTTCCTGTGAGGTACACAACAAGTAACAGAGAGACAGAAATGGGAACTGGAACTGCAGAAAACAGGAGAATTCCTTCCTATCAATCCATGCTCTTTATTCTGAGATAGAGACATACTTCCCCCTGCTCAGGAATCACAGCTCAGCCCTTTAACCTGAACTAAGGGTTTAGTCATCTTTCACTTCAAAGACAGAAAAGACGTCCCATCGCTCCAAAGTGGAATGAGAGGGCCCCTGTCCACCCTTAGCATAGGGAGCCCTCTTGCACTGCACCCCAGCGATGCAGGCTCAGGCCCTCCATCCCTCAGTGAGAGTTTTAAGCCCCAGGACCCCCAGGACGGGTCGTCATTGTCAGGTGCGCTCTCAGCACTCTGCCTCCAAGGAAACACGAAAAAATATTCACCACGGAGGAAAGAGTAATCATTTGGCTTCGAAATTACAGCCACCACCTGAGGCTAAGGAAAGTTGGATTCTAGTCCTTTCACTGAATGATTAATATAACATAATATAACTGTGCAGTGGGGACTGGGTAGCACATAATTTATGCTTCAGAGCACAGTTTCTCAGCAGGCGGGCGGGTGGGTGGTTAATCTTTAGGCTTTATCCCAAGAGCCTGGCTCAGGAAATCTACTGTAACAGGGGTTTTATACTTTGCTCCCCTTCGAGGGCTGGACTGTGAATGTTCCCATCTCTTTCTTTCCCTAGAGGTGTCATGTTGCTCATCGAATTCCTTCCTTTGGATCCTGGAAACTCCTCCATTCCCTGGCTAGGAAGAGTTGGCCTATAGCTCACTCTATAGCAAGCCACAGAGAATGAAAGTTAAAAATTTTAGTTAAAATAAAAACTATTTGTACAACCAGATGAATGGAAGGAGGAGGTTACATGTTCATTAAGGGAAGCTCCTGACAGTGAATGTTTTGGGGCTAAATAAAAGGAAATGTGTGCTGGGGAAACCCTTTTCCCTGTTCAGTCTGTTTTCAACTAGCTCCCTAGGATTTCTTGTTTCATTCAGGGCTACACCCTCAGGCCAGGATATTAAAGTTTCTAAAGGCAGTGGAAAAGAAGGATCAAAATAGAGACACACAGGCACTGACAATGCCTTTAAAGTCAACTGAAAATGGGATATAGTGCAGGACAGGCAAGAAACACCCTCTGCCCAGAACATTTCATGCCTCAGTTTCATATTTTGCCACCACCATGTACTGTCTTTTTTTTTTCTAAGATTGTTAAAGCTATTTAATTTTAAAACTTAATGTACATGATTGCATCATGCACAATTTTGGGGTGCTCAGACAATATATTGAATTTTTACAGTAGCAGCTATGAAATCTCACTATGCCCATTTTAAACAGAGTCAAATATAGCTTTGGTGACTTGCCAGCTATAGGTCTGGGACAGGAGATACAGGTCCATTCATAGGTCTTAGATCCTTTTCTGTACCTGGATTATCCTCCTTCTTCTCATGAATGCGAACGTTACAATGGGACTGAAGTAACTGTTCCCACTTCACAAAATATTGCTTCTATTTTTCAAAAGCCCTCTGGTAGGTGTGAGAGGGAATAAGGAAGGGAGAGTAACCAGCTGAGATACATCACATCTACCTTGTTTCAGGTTGACAAAAAAAGGAAGCCTTTCCTGAACACGGAGAAGCTCTTTCACCATTTGGCTATTTAGTGACTTCCACACTCCCGTATGGTGACTGCCTTTCTGTGTACCTGTGCAGAGCTGTCTGTAGAGAATGTACATGCTGATGTTTCGTTCTCCGTGTAGTAGAGGCTTAGGCTTGACAAAAGTTCTCCAGAATGGTGAAAAGGCTTGAGCTGGAAGAAGTTTCATTGCTTCACTCACTGTTCCCTTCCTTATTTTATCTGAAGTGGAAATGTGGAATTAATTGAACCACTGCACATTGTAATGATGCTAAGGAGATCTCTGCATCTGCCCATTGAAACCACTTTCAGCAGGATAATGTGTGGGATCACAGAATCACAGAATCATGGGTTGNGGATGGTTGATCTTCATGTGTTTGTCACGGGAACTAAGGCTGAAGCTAATCTCACTTTGCTATCAGTCATTCCAAAGATGAGGTAACTCAATTATGGCTAGAAAAAACTTAAAGTTGATAATCAAGCCAAAATGAATATGATTTATTTTAATGACACCATATAAGGATAAATAATCAAGAGCACACCATTACAGTTCATTTGTGCCAGAACTCTAAAACACGGATCTTCTGCATTGCAAAATAATAAATTGTAATTCTGTCATTTTTTACTGCCCAGTCATAGTTAGAAGAATCATTTATTTCTGATATTCACAGCAAGCAGTGAAGCTTGGAAAAAAGGGGAAAGAATAGGAAGTCTGTTCTCCTATTCCTTAAGTTGTGGTGCAGAACATGGAAGTCTGCTAAAAAAGAACCTCAAAGGTCTCCATGTGATGGTAGTAAAATCAATGTATGACATATAAGAGAAAAGATACTGCAACACAAGACCCCTAGTTTTCCTGGAGGAAATCTTTCATATATACATGGGAAAAGCAAGGCAGCTCAGAAAGGTAGCAAAATCTTATTCTGACCTGAAAAGCTTTTTTGCTGACATTTTTCTGAAAAATGTTAAAACACCAGAGCATTGGCTGCTTCCCAGTCATCAGTCTAGAAAGATCAATATAAAAAAGGTGACTGGAGCAACTGACACTAGAGGAAAAAAAGAGGTAAAGTCACTGAATTGAATCAGAAAGAAACACACCAATTCTTTTTGAAGTACTCTATCTCATCTATCAAATACACCCTTCAAACTTTATCCTTGGGCACTAAAAAAAAAAAGTAAGTAATTCTGGAACTGCTAACAATTTTGTCATGGAGGAATAGTGAGGTATAGGAAGGGTGGAAAGGGTAAACATAATGTATCTTAAAAGAGAGGGGAGGCAAAGAAGGCGGAAAGAAAAGGAAAGGGATCGGGGAAGTATAGAGCAGGCAGACAACTTCAATTTCCAGAAAAGTTAAACAATTTATATGTATCTGGAAGTCATCAAAGTAAGCACCAGCATATACAAATTTGTTAAGAGAAATTAAACCATGTTTCATTCTGTGACAGGATGTCAGGCCTTATGACTATGGTGCAAGCTGTAGAAGTGCTATAATTTGACATTCATAAGACTTTGGTGCTGCTTAACGTAAGTAAGGAAGGAAACACAATCCAGGAGGAACTTCTACACAGTAGTGCAAAACTGAATTAATAACAATTTTTATCATTGCTTAATGGCTAAAAGGGGCTAGTCTGTCAAAAGGCTTCCACTGATTTCATACTGTGTCTCACTCTAGTTTATATGATCATTATTGACTTGTGTATAAATTATGCATAAAGTAAGGCAGAGAAAAAAAAATTAGCTGTTGTGAGAAAAGATAATCATACTCAAGAAAGGACTTCATGATGTGGAGCAGTCTTATTCTACTCATCATGGGTAATGACCGTGCTGGAGCAACATGCCCACTTGGCACATTGCTTTTCAAAAAAGATCTGGAATAAATGTAGAAATGTAAGGAGAATACCTGCAAGAATGTTCAGAGAAAAGTAGAAAAGTCTTGTTTAATAATAAAAAAGTGTGGAATGGGAGCGGAGGAATATATACCTTCAAAGATGGTAGTGAAATATAGAAACATGCTTTTGCCAGCCTCATGGTGGATAGGGCAAATGTAACTTGAAGAGCAGAGTGAAGCTAGATGTAAAGAACAAAGCAGGCAGTGAAGCAGTAAGAAAAGAGTGGCTTGGAAAAACGTGTGTATTAGATTTCTGTGGAAAGATTTTGGTGGCAGGGGGGCTACAGGGGTGGCTTCTGTGAGAAGCTCCTAGAAACTTCTCCCATATCCAATAAAGCCAATGCCAGCCGGCTCCAAGACAGACCTGCTGCTGGCCAAGGCTGAGCCCATCAATGATGATTAGAGCACCTCCGTGATAATATATTTAAGAAGGAGGAAAAAAACCTTCTCAATTGCAGCTGGGAAAGAGGAGTGAGAATATGTGAGAGCAACAACTCTGCAGACACCAAGATCAGTGGAGAAGGAGGGGGAGGTGGTGGTCCAGGTGCCAGAGCAGAGATTCCCCTAAAGTCCTTGGTGAAGACCATGATGAGACAGGCTGTCCCCATGCAGCCTATGGAGGTCCAAGGTAGAGAAGACATCCATGTTCAGCCCATGGAGGATTCCATGCCAGAGAAGGTGGGTGCCCGAAGGAGGCTGTGACCCTGTGGGAAACCCGCACTAGAGCAGGTTCCTGGCAGGACCTGTGGCCCCGTGGAAAGAGGAGCCCATGCTGGAAAAAGTTTGCTGGCAGGACTTGTGACCACATGGGGGACCCACACTGGAATAGTCTGTTCCTGAAGGACTGCACCCCATGGAAGTGACTCATGCTGGAGCAGTTAGTGAAGAACTGCACCCTGTGGGAAGGACTCACATTGGAGAAGTTCATGGAGGGAACTCATGCTGGAGCAAGGGAAGAGTGTGAGGAGTCGTCCCCCTGAGTAGGAAGGAGCATCAGAGACAACGCGTGACAAACTGACCACAATCGTCATTCCTCGTCCCCCTGCACCACTGTTGGGGGGAGTTAGAGAAAACTGGGAATGAAGTTGAGCCTTGGAATAAGGGAGAGGTGGGGGGCAGGTTGTTTAAGATTTAGTTTTTATTTCTCATTATCCTACTCTGATTTGATTTGTAATAGATTAATTTTCCCCAAGTCAAGCCTGTTTTGCCTGTGATGGTAATTGGTGAGTGATATCTCCCTGTCCTTATCTTGACCCATGAGCCTTTCATTGTATTTTCTCTTCCCCGTCCAGCTTAGAAGATGAGTGATAGAGTGGTTTTGGTGGTATCCAGACATAGTCTACCTACCACAAGGTGACACCTCCAGCACTTGTAGTCTGCCACAGCATCACCAGGGACTGCAAAGCCTGATTCTGCCTTCTTGGAAAAGGAAATGGGGAAGGTGGGTGGCTCTGCAGTTTCCTTCCTGAGCTAGTTTTCCATGGTGTTTGACTGCTGCAATAGAAGTTGAGATGAAATAGATGGGTGGGACTATGCTATCTTTTGCCACTCATCTTAAGGTGTCTGCATTGACTAAGAGCTCTGCTTTGAACTCACTATTTTATATTCCTGACAAGAGAAAGGGGAGTGAAGGGAGATTAATGATTTTACCCACTTTTAGACCACTCTATTAGCGTGACTGGGGTGCAAATGGGACTTAGCCTTTGATTTAACTTATTCTATTTTCCAGCCATCAGGTTGGAGCTTTCAATATTTCAGGTAATACGTTGCTTTGCAATTTGTTGTCATGTAATTTGTCATCCAGCAACACACACACCATTAAAAATAGATTTCATGCCTGTGGTTTTAGTCTAGTGAAAATATTATAGAATCATAGCATGGTTTGGGTTGGAAGGGACCCTAATGATCATCTAGTTCCAACACCCTCTGCCGTGGAAGGGACAGCTCCCACTAGACCAGCTCTTGCACCCTAAGAAAAATGTCTTTAAATATCTCCCAGCTCTCATTCGCTCCTTTATCTCTGAGAGCAGATTCCCAAGGGATCCCATGCACTAGCACCCTAAATAGACAAAACCTCGCCTTCCTGACGTTTAGGGTCCTGACTCTACTTTTTACCCATCCCATACCCCTCAAGATTGAGAATGCTGGCAGGGCATTATCACTGCAGCCCAGGCTACCTCCAGTCTTGACCTCTCCAATAAGTCCTTCCACATTAGTGAGCAACAGGTCTAGCAGTGCCTCTCCTCTGGGATCTCCATCACCTTACTAGGAAGTTGTTCTCAACATGCTCCATTAGTTTCCTGGACTGCCTGCAGTTCTGTGCCACTTTTCCAGCAGATGTCTGGGTTGTTGAAGTCCCCTATCAGGATTAGAGCCTGCGAGCATGAAGAAAGAACTCTTCATCAGCCTCCTCTCCTTGAGCCACAAAGTTTTCTTTGTTGTCTTGGTCTCTAATTCCCACCTGTAAGTTCTCGACCTGCAAATTGCTGTTCTTCAAAAATAACTCTGGGCAAACAGTCCTGGGCTTGACACAAAGGGCCACATCTCCTTCTGTGCCTGTCCCTATGAATAGGTTATAGCTATCAATCACAGCACTCCAATCACACGATTCATCCCACCGAGTTTCTGTGGTAGCAATCAGGTCATAGTTTTCCACCTGGGCAGCAGCAGCCAATTCCTCCTGCTTGTTTCTCATGCTGTGTGTGTTGGGCTAGAAGCACTTCAGCTGGGCTGTCGGCCACATCACCTTTTTAGAGGAGGTCTCCTTAATTCCCATAAGACAACGCACAGGTGTTTCCCTAATCCCTCAGCAACCCCTGGCTCTTCTTGAGTGCTTAAATCTCCATCCCCTTCCCCCACTAAATCCAGTTTAAAGCTCTGTTTGTAAGTCCAGCCCGCTTGTTGCCAAGGGCACTTACAGGAAAATATACCCCAATATAACCCCACAAAGAAGACAAAAATCATTGCCAGATCCAAATCTCACAGTTACCAGGTATTCCTGGCTCTGCTTGACCCTCCTAGCCCAGCACCACTTATGGATCATATAAAGGGCTAGTATTGTATGCCGGAGAAAAAATGCATAGAAAAAACTCATGGCGAATGATTATGAAACAATTGGCCTAAAAGGAATCTTTCTTCCCTGCTCCTAACCTTCAAGTTTTGTTTGGCAGGAGTTAGTGCAGGCTGCATGACCCAACCTTTTCCACAGTGACTCAGCGTTACATTGCCTACAGTTCTTTGTAAAGCAGCCATAAGGTGAAGTCTGTTTTCTTTTCTGTAGAAATAGGGACAGCAGATGGCTTGTGGAAGAAACTAAACTACATTTCAGGTCCTCCTGGGGCTTGTTTAACTCAACCTTCCACATAAATAGTCAGATTGTGTTTACTTGCCAATGAGGAAAAGTCTATTTTCAAGTTCTTGTATTTTCAGAAGATGTGAACATCAGCAAAGCTTGTGGTAATGTTCAAGCAGTTTTAGTAAATGAGTAAAAACAAAATCTAAATTGCAGAGGGAAGATAATAATATCAGCCCTTCTATTGTGAAAGGCCAAAATAAGGGCAGAGAATCCATTTCATAAACTTTCTGAGGTTTTAGAGTAACAAATCTTAGTCTGCCATATGCAGATCTGAGCTGGTAATGAGCAATCAATCCTTTAGTTTCAGGCTTTCTGTCATCTTGTTTGGTCTTTATGTGACTGGCACATTTTAAAATTAATTTGCTTTGGAATTTATAACAGTCATTTCCAAAAAAATCATTTATAAAGGCTTGGCATCTAATGGTGAACTGAGCTTGCTGAAGTGTCAGAAATTTGTCATTTCAGTGTCTACTTGTAGTCTACAATTTAGGCACGGGAAATAACCTGTGATTTGCAATGCAGGCTGATACAAATTATGTATTTTCTCAAACAATAAACAAGGTTTATATGTGTTTTCAGCTAATGCTCATGTTACAATTTTATCTGACTCAGAACTGTCAGGTTCAATTATCTTCCAAAGGGTCATTCGAAGGGATGTATAAACAAATAACCCAAAGGAGATGGGGATCTTCCAAAAAGTTCTATCTGCTATTATTTAAGGACTGTGCACATCTTGTCATTGAAATGTTGAAATTGAACTCAAAGATCTCCTTAGTCAGAATTATAGAGGGTTTTCTTATTTCCTATTTCTACCGTACCTTTTCATTTTTTTAATGAACTTTGCAAAAGATTTCCTCATATAAAGAGGACATAAATGTCCATAACATTGAATGAGAACCTTATCAAATGCAATGTAAAGACATTATTAAGCTCCACAACCAAAATATACATATATATATATATATAAAATTAACAACAGGGAATTGTGTGAATGATGGAGCCTGCTGTCCTGTTGCAAAAAAACCCACCGTGATATATTATCTGAGTTAAATGTCTATCCAGGCTATCCTAAGGCAATTGAGAAGTGTCCTGAGGGTGTGCTCCAGAGCTGCTCTCCCTGCTGGTATGGTAGGGTGCATGTGGGATTTATGGCCATGTGCCAGGGAGCACTTAATGACTTACTCTGCAGCAATCTCAAGAACACTTGTGTAACATCTGCCTTTACTGGAACAGCCTCATAGTGACAAGTAATTCTCATCCTTGTGAGAAAAAAGCCTACCGACACCATCTCCCTGTCCTAGGTTCTCATGTCTTGAGTGACAAACTAACAAGGCATAACAAGGTGCCAGATTTTAGTTCATAATACAACCCTGGTACTGTGCTATCATTAGTCAGGACATAAGCTTTGAGAAATGCTTTGACTAGCTCTGCTAGGTTATGAGCTCACTAGTAATGCTATTTACATAGCACTTCTTTCCATCGCTAAATCAAATATATCCCATAATGGGTGGGATAGCATCCCAGAAATAAAATGTTTCTTACAGTCGTTGAGAGAGACTTCACACCTCAGTTTGTTTCTGGGGAAAAAATGCTAGATAAATTGGTGCTACCTCATTTGGCCCCTGGGGATATAATGTCCTCCAAAAAGTAATATGGGACCTAGATAACAGCAAACATCTTTTCTGAAGAGAAACTGTAGAAATATTATGTTATAAATCAAAGACAAGAGTGTAAAGAAAAAGGTGAGTTTCAGTTTGAGAAAATTGAAAGGAAGACAAGATACCAATGAAAACACTGTCTAGGAATGGATAGCAAAGCTTAATGAAAAAATACTGTGTTCAAACAGTCCTGTCTGGAAACCTAAGAAAAGTGTAAATATGAAGAAGGAGAGGAAACCTTTAGAGTGATCACTGGAGACATTATCTGAGAAAAGCTTTAGAAGCTGAGAAAGAAATATTTTACAAAGTGAATATATCAAAGTACATGGTAACCTGTAAAACTCTGTTCGAGATGGTTTTATCTTGAGATTTTTTTTTTAATTCTTTCCCAGATAAATCTCACCTTTCACAAGAGGTGATGGCAATAAAATACTTCTGCAGAGGAAGCGAGAGGAGCACGGCACAGTGGCACTGGGGTACCAGCCATCCTCCATGCCAGGGAGACTGCCTGGAGCTGGGAAAGATGGGATTTTCAAAGCACCTGGACCCCCGTTACTACCTGCAGCAGATATCTCTAGGTTGAATCCCCAGTATATTTTAGCCCTCATCAGAGTTCCCATGCTAGAACTCTTGGATCTGTTTTCAAATGTGCTCTTTTTTCCCTCTCCTCTTTTAGTGTCTAAGAGGGAGTTTCAGTATAACTTTTGGAAATTGTTGGTGTGGCGGTCAGCTCTTTGGCTGCTGGGAGCGGGTGGTTTCTTCAAAGCTGTCAACAAGCTTTTAGGAGATTTTGCACACCTGTTATTTATCATTTCTGAAGCCACATGCTTCTCATCTCCCAGGGTGAAGTTGTATACATGTATGTTTTGAGTTATGTTTAAAAATTAATATACAACTTGATACTTACAGAAATCTTAACCTTGGAACTTTTCTTGCTGCTGTGTAACTTTTCCTTACATAGGTATGATCGCCTCTGTTCAGGAAAAACCATCCCAGTTACCTGACGGGTAATTCCCATATGCCAGATTTATAAAAGAAGGAAAGTTAGAGAACGTCTTATTTCAAGTGGGAAACAGTGAGTCACGGTGGTGACAAAGAGGAATATGATTCATGTTGTCACGTTTTCAGGCATTTCAATTCCTCAAATATCATAGGTAATGATTCATCGATTCTTTGCAGGTTTCTAAGTGCCTCTAATGTTTTGTTCTAACAGCTGCTTTGTGATGGCTGTCAGCTTTAGGAGTCTTACTCTAAAAACTAGTGAAGCCTTAAAAGCATGCACTTAAGGGTTTTACAGAAAGTACAGGTCCCTTGCCTTTGCAAGCAACCCCAAAATTCCTCCACCAAAATTACTGAGATTTTGGCCTGGGCATCTGAAGTGTTCATTGCAGTTTGGATCAGAAAGTAAAGTGATCCGAGGAACCGAGGGAAAAAGACTGAGTGAGGGGTGGAAACTGAACACAGAAGCTGCACGTGAGTTAGGATGGGCAGTCATCCTAACTTTTACAAGCAGGTCAAAATTTAGGTGGATATGGATACTATTTACTTTTATACTGCCCCCGAGATTAATTTCAAACCGCTCATTGATCTTTTAGGAGGCAGGAGGGGTCTCCACAGCACCTGGCTTTCTGTTCTCATTTCCTCTCCACTTCAGGCTTTTTATAGAATGATCCCTTTGCCCTATAAACTTCCAGTGAATCTAAATGTAAAATGAACCAGGCAGAATGCAACATTCGCCCCCATCTTGACACCCCACCGCCAGGAATTTCCCTCTGTGCTCTGAGATTTAATAGCAGAGCTATTGCTTATGCAGCAACGGCAGCAATAGCAATCGTGGCAATAGCAGTCTCATTTCTAGCTTCATTTTTGTGACTGTATGGATGGGACCCTGTCTTGCGGCATTCACTATTTCAGTAATAATGAGGCTGTTCCTGCTGAATGTATAGAATGTATTTTATGAAGCATTTGCCTTTCTTTTTTATCCTTGTGAGGAATTGCTCTCTCATCCACAGTATTTAGCAATTCACAAGTCTCATATTCCTGTGAAAAATTATAATGTTTTCATATATTTAAATCACAATTTTATAGTCCAATGGCATTGTCTTTTAATGTCTATTCCTGTGGACTCTTTTAGTACAGATTATCGATTTTCCTGCCACCTTCCCAGCCTTGAATTTTAGTAGGCATTGTGGCTTGCGTTAGGTTTCTCAGTTTGGAATTGGCCCTTTTTCTGTATGCAGCACTCCTACCTCCTCACCTTTCCAGCCATGTATCTTATGATTCTCTTTTCGCCTTTCACAGAGTGCATTTATTCCTGTTTTAATCTTTATTTCTCTGACATTTTCAACCCCTTTTCCCATGTTGGCTTGTCCACACACCCCGATCTATTACCACACACGTGTAAGACCTGCAATCCGGAGGGCCTGATTCCTCCTGTTCTTCACTGCAAAAGCATTTGCATGGCAAGCCATTGCAATGCAAGAAAAGTGTCTGATCATGCTCTTTTACAGCATGGTACCACATCTCATTTTCCTCAAAGGGAAGGAAGCAATCTGAGGAGTTGTCCAAGGACTGCACTTCTGCAGTCCTGGGGAAAGGCTTACTTGGGTGCTGGGTGAGGGCTGGGGTGCCACCAAAGGGTTGTGTGTGGGTGAAGCACACTCACTGGTGCTCCTGACTGCTAGTTGTTAAAGTTCTTCCAGTACCTAATGAGCAGACATAAACTGAGAGTTTTAGAAAGTGATGATTTACTTAATTCAAAAGATTTCCAGGATGCAATACCTTAAGTCCAAGTTGCTCCTCAGTCAGCTAGTCTCATCATCTGTAACCCATACCATTGATGTATACCACATACTACTCTACTGAGTCCAGTGGCCTTTGTATTTTTAGTAGCACGTCTTCAAAGCAAATTGTACTGCTCTGATTCAGGGATGATGAGAGTTTAGGAGGTGGTGGATTTTCTAAGTAGTTTACTTCAGGAAATAATCTGTCAGAATGTTACTGGCGTTTGTATGGTATTTCCTATTAGAATTCATCTGATTCAGTTTCTTGGGTTTTCTTATGCCTTTCTCACTAAATAAAAGAATATGTACTCCCCTCTGTTTTCTCCTTGTGAAGGTATTATACTCTGTAATCAAATCACTCCTCAATCTTCTCTTTTAATAAGCTAACCAGATTTGAGCATTAAATTTTTAACAGCAAGATGTTTTCTACAGAAAATAGAATAACTACTGTGGTTATCTTTGGAGCTCTCTTGAGGCTTCTAAACCCCACTATAAATGCAGCCACCAAAACTGCATGCTTTATTTCAGTACTAGCCTCACCTATGTTTCACACAGGGATAAAATTACTTCTACTTCATGGATTACAGGCTTCAAACAGTCCTTTTTCACTAATGCACGTCACTCAGAGGTATTAATGAGGTTGTCTCCCCTGCTGTGAATTTTAATTCTTTTCAGAGTCTCTGCTTTCCAGGGTACACTCCTGCATTCTGTTGGTATATCCCATCTGCTAAGACACATTTTGTTGTGTGGCTTCCCTGTCTTCATTATTATTAATCAGTTTCTTAAAGCCCCTAAAATTTAGCAGAAACACTTTTTCTCCTTACTTTATAACTTCCATTGTTAAACAATCAGGGGAGATTAGTAAGGCCCTGTACAAATCCCTCATGAAAGGACCGTGTGTCCTGGACTGATGACACTCACTACATGATTTCTTTTTCACATACTACTGAGAAGTGCTTATCAAGTAATTACTCTGGTTTATAGTTTGTAAATGTTACACTGGTTTTGTTAGTAGACCATAAGTGATCCAGGAATGTTCGAAGTCCTATATTCCCTTTATTAATAATAACTCCAAGGTAACCAAGGGTATGTTGAGGGCTCCACGTAGCATTGTTCTGCCTTTTTAACCTCTCTGTCTTTCCTAAACAAGTTTTATCTGAATGTTATTTCAAGCATACAGAGTTTTCCACAGGCTTTTAGTACTGGGGCTTAATAGTGTATTTTTTCTTCCTGAGAAAGTAAATTTTCTGTTAATCTTACACATTTCACCGCTTCATAACCCTGCAAGTCATTGTACACTCCATTAGATAGGTGGGTTTTTTCTTAGTTTATCATTAGCAGTCCCTTCCTTCCACCTCTAACCTAAAAGGCTTCCCTCCTGAGTAAAATGGCCCCTTGTTCCAACAAACCAAGTTACATCTCTGCTAGTAACGACTTGTCATTTGTCTTCCCTTGCCCATGAGCTGAGAATGAGTACAGAGGCAGCCACCTGGCCTTTCTTCCAAAGCTTACACCCAAAGCCTGTTATACCCTACAAAGTCCTCCATGACACCCCGTCTTTGGCTTAGTCAGAGACGTGTGGCGGTTTATTACCTGCCTTTATTTTCCCAAGCAGTCATGCAGTCACATTTCACATTTTTGTGTCAGAGAGTCAACCTCACCACCATGCTGGGATTATGTCCTTTGTCTGCATGGTATTCATATTCACAAATTGGTGTGGCTGATTTTTTTTATTATCTCACACTGTCAGGAAGGATCATTAGTGGTGGGCTTTTGTATGCTGAAAGAATTCCTGTAATTTTATTTTGTTTTAATAAAAAAATAAGATCAACACAAAGTATAGCATATAACTAGTCTAAGAAGGGAAGCACCAGACAGCTGTGTCTAGTTGGTGCTGTCAAGCATAAAATATATGCTCTGTAAACTGTGACTTAATATGATGATATTAAATCTACATTTATTTAGCCTTCTTCCAAACAATTCATTTCCTCTTGTTAATACAAACTTTTGAAGAATCTTGAAAAAACTCATGTTTAAAATGAGATGGGAAAACCTAGGTGCTAACTGTTTTTATGTTTCCAAAGGGGGATTGTATCCCAAATAATTCCTCCTTAATACTTGGCATAGATGACATTTAAGGAAGAGGAGTTAAAAAGCGTTATGGATTGTTCTGGTTTTAAGGGCTAGGTGTTTGCATTTTATTCTTGTAACCAAGACAAACATTTTTTTAAAGGATAACAGCTTCTGCTTCATTTTCCTGCAGGAGACTAATTTATGAAATTTAAATATAACTTCAGAATTTTCTTGTTTTCTGTGCTTCTAGAATACACAAGAACATATGTTCTGACTTAAGTACTTCTTGGATTTTAAAAGTTTTCATAGAAATTAATGTATTATGCCTGGCTGAGACATGATATGCAAATTCCACTTTTTTGTTAATTGTCTAAGTAATTTCAGCCAGCTTAAATCCCTGTAAGGCCTTGACAGAAGTTCTTTCTTACTGAAATCAGAAGAAATTTTACTATTCATTTCAACCGGGATAAAATATGTGCTGGTCTTCAACCAAGTGGTTGCACTTTTAAAGGCACATAAGGAATATTTATGAAAAAAATGACTAACGGATAGGCCCCTCTTTACACTGTGAAAGATTTTCCTATCAATCTCTTCAATCAAAGCGATGCTGATACTTTATTGAGTTCATTGTGGGTGGACTTGTTTGGGCATATCTTTATTATAAGCTACTTTATTGAGATGTCAAAATAAATGTAATTCATGAAATTATTTAAGATTTGGGAACCTCATTATGTTTAGAAAAAATGTGCTGTAAATTGACCTTTTTTAAAAATACTTGCTGTCTGAGAAAAACTCCTTCTATAAATATTTAAGCTGAGAACATCCTTTATTATTACCTTTTGACATGAGCTGCCAGGTGGTGAATCTATTTATACTATAGTTTGCTTTAATTTAATTTTATTTATTGGTTGGCGATCAAATTTCATATGAAAAAATCAAGAAAGTGCAGACAATAATAGTAAATATCAATTACGTAACCCTCAGATGAGCCCGTTCAACAGAATTGCTAAGAACCCATCCATTTTCTTCACGCCAAGCAGTAATTTCCTTTAAATATTATGCTACACATGAATAAATTACACTAATGTTCCCTAACAGAGCTCTATCTTCAAAGACAAAAACAAAGAGAAGACCACAGGAGAAAAGCAACTGGCAGTTCTAGATCAATTGTGAAAGGCATGAAGAGAAATATAGTTTAACTTTACATCACAAATACATCTGGTACTGAAGCTCAGCAACAAAACAGCTAACTCATATAAACTGAATCACTGAATTTTAATTCAATCCTGACCATGAAATTCTTAGCTGTTAACTGTGTTAATTTCCAAGGGAATAGGTTTTTTTCATGGATAATTTCAGAACTAAGCTTTAAAAAACTGCCCAGACCCTCAGACATTAAAAGCCAAAATGAACTTGTCAAGATCTTTCCTTGAGAGGGAAATATGCAGAGATTCAGGCCCAACATACAGTCTTTTAAATAAAATAAAGAAAATAATATCTGAAAACAGTGTAAACAGAATGCAAACTATTGTATCATACAAGGAAGATAATCATGCAACCCAGCCATCCTGGTTTCCAAATATTTTTCTCGTTGTCACTAACATTTTGATAAGTTTGCAGCAGTATAATATTAATGAGAAGAATCTTAATACAATTATTTAACTTTCTAAACATGGTAGAGGGTTTTCAAAGACACTATACGGAGAACACAGAACGTACATGAAAGAAAATACATATAGGAGAAAAAAGGATACTGAAGCTCTTGATAAATGGATTCCAGGGAAAATAAGCAGAAAAGGCTGTGCATGCAGGTGCAACAGTTTGGATCTGACCTGACCTTGTGTTCAGGGCCTGCACCATTTCTCTGCCTCGAAGAGAGTCTCAGACCTTAGACACAGTCGTTTAAAGCAAGAGCTGGTTTACGCTGTCGTCAAAGCTTGGTCATCTATGGCTTTATGCCCCATCCTAAAGGCACAGTTGCCAAAGGTAAAAAACTAAACTAAATATGTTAGGCAGATTTTTTTCCCCTTAACTTTCATTAAAGTGTCAAACAGCTAAGGATCTTTTCACATGGAAGATCTGTCCTCCCAAATTGTCCTGCACATCTCATGTAGTAAAAGATTTGAAAGATGCTGACAGTTGCCTGTCTTAGTCTTAACGTTATGATAAAAAGCATAGTCCAACAAGACCATTAGCATGAAAATATCCCCAAATTTACTGATTAAAAAAAAAATTTAAAAATATTGATTACAAAAGATTAAAAAAAATATTTTTTTTTGTTTTGTTTTGGGTTGTCTAAAAAGCTAATAGATGATCTTGCAAGCCTTAATCCAACGTTCACAGAGTAAAAAGTGGATCAATTTAAGATAACTACCTAAGTTATTATCTTGGAGGCAAGTTCATCCTTATTATAAACACCACCATTAGTTTAAGCATAATTATTCCTAAAACAAGGGAACATTTCATACCATTTCAGTGCCTGGAAAAAATAAAATAGAACTTACTGTATGACAGTCATTGTTATAACTCAGTTATGAAATAAGTTCATTTATAAACAGTCCTCTTAAGAGTACTAGGTTCATTAGATCCTTGTGTTATCTGAAAAATATATATAAATGGCATTGGTTTTATATGATTTGTCAACAGTAATAAAAATCTGCAGCTTTCACAATTGATTGTAGTGCCTCATTTTTCTCCTATTAATTTACAATGTATGTGCAAATTTCTGGATTGAATTACACTATTAGAACTAGCGGGTCATGAAGCACAATTATTTTTCATAGAATTAATATTATGAAATACAAAATACAAATACAAAATCATCCTCCAGATCGGTTTTTATCTGTAAATGTCTTGAATTATTCTTTGAAACTGAGTTTTTTGCTGAAAAAAATTGTGTTCGTATGTAAGCTTGAGATATTTCTGTCTGTTCTTCTTTAAGTGTTTTGTATTACTAGGCAAAAAAAAAAAAAAGCAATGTTTCTCTTTTAGTTGCCTTTGTGTGAAGGCCAACATGATGAGAAGTTTCCTGTATTAGAGGAATAAAACATGTGTCCAAGAGTGAAATACGATCACATTCAGCCAAGGCTTTTTGTATGCTTTTGTAAAAGTTTTTTTCTCAGTCATTACTCTACTGTCTTGTCATTGACTGTTTGCACTTGAACTTTTTTAAGCTGGATGGAGAGTTTGATCTCGTCCTGTTCTCTCTACATTTCTATTTTAAATATTTATAGTAAAAATGAGCTAAATAAACAGAATTGCTTCCTGATCTCCAGAATATTTTAAACCTTTTAGTGACTTTTCATCTGTCCTTTCTTTCCGCTGCACTGAAATGCAGCAAGATGATGGTGGGATTTTCAAGCTGCACTGAAGTCTTTGCAGCAGTTGTGTAGGCTTTTGAGATTGTCCTCTACAAAAAATGAAGAGCCATTGATAAACTGTGCTCATGTCATTTAACTAGTCATTATCATTATGCATAAAGTCCTCTTTTGAAAAAATAATTTGATGATCCATCAAAGAACTGGATGTGAAAATTGCTCTTCAGCAAGATGACAGATAGGTTGAAGCTGCTAATTGACCCGTGCTGTAGGTAGTCCTGTGTTTTCCTAATGAAGCTGATAATTGTCCGTAAGTACTTGGGTTTAAAAGCCAGAGAGCATTTTAGAAAATATTTTTTGGTTTAAAACTTTTTGTTTGCATTCTGGCCTACTTGAAAAAATAATTTATTCTATTTTCCTTTCCCTGGACATTTAAAACATTGAAAATGTGAAAAGCAAAGCAGAGATAAGATATTGGATGTCTAAATTCTAGAAAAAGGTGCAACGAGTCAAGTCTGTGCCTCCAGCCTGCACTATATAGAATTTATAAGCAGCTGTTAGGAGGTCCTGTGAGACAATGCGGATTCAGCTCAACCAAAGTTAGTCAGTAGACAGACAGTGGTTTGCCATTTGCGTCACATATGGGCTACCACTACTGCCAGTGTGACCCATTGCTTAGATAAGTTCAGTCTGTGAATGAAAAGAAACCAAGTATTTAAAATGAAGCTAAAGCTTATACCGGAAGTAAAGGAGAGTGTTCTGGGGAGGCTGTGGCCATAAAACCATCTCTCTCGTCCAGATATAAATCCCTACCTCAGTCAATTTAGCATATCGTTTCATGAGTTTTCACAGACTCCAGTTTCACAGTCTCCAATGAAGAGGCACCTGTGAATAAGTCTCTTCCATTTTCAGTTGTCCAAAAAGCTGTCCCCTTATGGACTTTGCAGATACTTCCCAGTCAGACTGCAAAGTTGAAGAGTAACTCTGCTGGACATCCCCAAATGTCCACAAGTCACTTGGATTACTGCAGAACATCCCACATCCCTCTTATCGTCTCAAGGGAACTTTTCCTTAATAACAACTTTTTTATATCTAGCAGGAAACCAATTTTTGTGTTGCACACGTAATTTATTCTGGAGAGTGGATGAGAAAATGATTCACGTGTCAGAGATTAGTTAAATCGCTTCTAGAAAGTATGTGAACACAGGGTAAAGAAGCCAGTAAAACAGCTTTTACAGAGTAAAGGACAACCTGTGTTTCTGTAGATAATGTAACCCGAAATGCTTTTTTGGCCTCAGGATATAAGTCATGGAATGCAGCAATGATCCTGACACACAAATTTTGAGCAGCTCCCACAGCAGCTTGGCAATTGCAGCACATAAGTCCTCATATGAAATACAGTTGCTCCATCTGCTACTCCCCTGGCATGAGGCACCTTTCTTGCTTTCACGTCACTGTAGTGGAAAAAACACTCCTACTCACACTGGCTATAAAATACACATACCAGAATTGTTTTCCTGTCACAGCTGTTCCTTTTTGTTGTTGCTTTACTCAGCGTCATTGTAATTCCCCTTCCACTTCCTATTGTCTCGTCTCGTAACTGGTAGTACCATCACTCTGGAAGAACTTTGAATAGAAACACTCTGCTGAAGTCCACCTGTGCCTTTCTTGCCTCTGTCAGTAAGGAACAGGTCATTCCCGCAGCTCTGTGCACTGATGGGCAGCAGTATATCAAATGCTGCCTAGAGCCTATAGACTCCTTCAGTCGCATTTGTCCTGAGTGCTGCTGTTCTAGCAGTCACGCAGGGAGAGTTGTGATACCTGCCAAAGCTGTCTCACCTTCGCAAAACATGATATTCAGGCTTGGGTTTTTTGTAAATTGCACGATCCAGTTGATGCATTCAGAGACTGTGGAAATTCAAGTCTTTCAAACATAGCATTACCCATAATTGCAGCAGAACTCTTCCTGTTGAGAAGGATCGAGTATTACACGCTGATGCAGATTTCAGTTGCATAGCCATCTTTGCTGAGTCCTCATCCTGTTATTCAACCAAGCCATTCTGATTTCACTGGCTCATTTTTTGCTATTCAGTTCTGAATGTATCTCAGATTAGACCTCTGTGAACCAAGCAATTCAGAATATCATGCAGTGCTCATTTTTCTCCTTCTTAACAAATAAAGCCTCCACGATGTGTTTGACTGACAGGCAGACTGGTTGGTAAGTAGGTAGTAAGTAAATAGACAGGTAGGCAGATAGATTGACAGATAAATACATACATACATAGATTTCAAAGATTTTTATTTTAAGGCAAAAATATTTCTCTAAGAGTAGGACCCATGTTCTGCGAGCAACATCTGAAATAGTCACAGCCTGCCATATGCCAAGTCTCTTGAGACTTGTAACTTTTTCATATGTGTTACCTGGAGTTACAGGTTGTCTCTAGAGTTACCTTGTTGTCTCTGGATAGAATTATAGTCGAGAAAGAAAACTAGATTTTGACCAAAAGGTCTTTTATGAGTAAGATCTTGAGCTGTTTGGGAAACGCAGCCCTAACTAGATATAACAAAGACATTACCCTACACCTAAGCTGACTCTGCAACTAGAAGCAGTAGATTTGCACTGCACCCAAGACAATAAGCGATGATAATGTGATTTTACAATGCATACTATCTATCAAAATCTAGGACAGAGCACGTAGCTTCATCTTCTGTTGCATGAATGTGAATGCAATGCTCCACTGAGAATGAGGACTGTCGTGTTCAGATGACAGATGTAAGCCTGGATACAAATACCTGCCTTTTCTTCGTCTCTAAGTGATAAATTTGTTGATGACTGATCAGATCTTCCTTGGGGAACTGGAGGAAAGCTGTGTTCTCCCTCTCTGCCATTCTCTGGTGACACAGATTTAGACAGAAACCATAACCAAGCTATGACTTTGTTCTCTTCTCCCTGAAGCACAGGTAGTAGGCACTTTTATAATGAAAGAAAAAGAACAGTGTCCTTATTTACATTTACCTCTTTGACCAAGTTCACTCTTGCCCAGTTTGGTTCAAAACAATTCTTCACTTGATTCCAGATTGCCTACAGATTTTTTTACATCTTTTTCATTTCCTGTGAAAGCAAGGGTGTCTGGTGTGGACACTATAGTTGCACGTGTTTTTCTCTCTGTGCATCTTCCTCTCCTTTGCCACTCCACTGTTAAAATATGTTCCTAGATCTCAAAGCATGCATTTGAAGTCAGCACATCATATTCTTCTGTAGCCCCATGTCCTGTGGAAGGAAAACGAGGAATTCCTGTGTTCCTGTGTACATAGACCAGATCATCCTACAATTATTTATGCATTCATTTATTTTTGCAGAGGTAGCTCATTTACGAGTTTCTCCATACAAAAATATCTATTATTTTCAAGGGGTGTTACACTGTTAGACATAGTTCACTTAACTATAGAGGTGGCAAGGTTAGCAGTCTAATGGGAGTGTGATTATCAAGAAGAAAGAAGTGTTGATGCAGGTGAAAGGTGGGAGACAATAGAAATGGGGAAGGCAGACAAACAAACAAACATAGCAAAACAAAAATAAAATTTTAAAAAACGTTTCTATAAATACATTAACAACAAAAGAAGTGTTAAGAAGAATCTCCATCCTTTATTGGATACAGGGGGAAATATAGTGAAAAAGGATAAGGAAAAGGATAAGGAAAAGCCTGAGGAACTTAATGCCTTCTTTGCCTGCCTTTAATGGCAAGACCAGTTGTTCTCTGGTTACCCAGCCCCCTTGGTTCAAGCTCATCTCTTCAAAGACGACAAGGGGGAGCAAAACGAAGCCTCCATAAGCCAAGGGGAAATGGTGAGTAACTTGCTACAGCACTTAGACGCACATAAGCCTGTGGATCCACTCAAGGGTACTGAAGGAGCTGGTGGAAGTGCTCACCAAGCCACTGTCCATCATTTACCAGCAGTTCTGGATAACTGGGGAGGTCCCAGTTGACTGGAAATTAGGAAATGTGATACTCATCTACAAGAAGGGCCAGAAAGGGGATCCGGGGAACTACAGGCCTGTCAGTCTGACCTCAGTGCTGGGGAAGGTTATGAAGCAGATAATCTTGGGTGTCATCACATGGCACGTACAGGACAGGCAGGTGATCAGGCCCAGTCAGCATGGGTTTATGAAAGGCAGATCCTGATTGAGTAACCTGATGTCCTTCTAAGACAAGGTGACCCACTTAGTGGATGAGGGAAAGACTGTGAATATTGTTTACCTAGACTTTAGTAAAGCCTTTGACACCATTTCCCACAGCATTCCCCTGGAGAAACTGGCTGCCCATGGCTTGGACAGGCATACACTTTGCCAGGTAAAAAACTGTCTGGAGGGCCAGACCCAGAGGGTTGTGGTGAATGGAGTTAAATCCATTTGGCAGCTGGTCACAAGTGGTGTTCCCAGGGCTCAGGATTGTGGCCAGTTCTGTTAATATCTGAGGGGACTGAGTGCACCCTCAGTATNATATCTGAGGGGATTGAGTGCACCCTCAGTATGTTTGCATATGACACTAACTTGGGCGGCAGTGTTGGTCTGCTTGAGGGTAAGAAGGCTCTGCAAAGGGATCTAGACCAACAAAACTGAAGGGCCAACTTGGGACCCCTCACTACAAGACAGACACTGAGGTGTTGGACCCTGTCCAAAGAAGGGCAATGAAACTGGTGAGGAGTCTACAGCATGAGTATTATGAGGAGCGGCTGAGGAAACTAAGGTTGTTTAGCCTGGAGAAAAGGAGGCTGAGGGGAGAACTCATCACCCTCTACAACTGCCTGAAAGGAGGTTGTAGCAAGTGAGGGTCGGTCTCTTCTCCCAAGTAACAAGTGACAGGACAAGAGGAATTGGCCTCAAGTTGTGCTAGGGGAGGTTTATATTGGATATGAGAAAAAATTTCTTCCCTGAAAGGGTTGTCAAGCGGGAACAGGCTGTCCATGGCTGTGGTTGAGTCCCCATCCCTGTAGGTATTTAAAAGACGTGTGGATGTGATGCTTAGGGACATGGTTTAGTGTCAGACTTGGCAGTATTAGGTTAATGGTTGGACTTCATTATCTTAAAGGTCTTTTCCAACCTAAACAATTCTATGATTCTATAAAAGAAAGCCGTCTACAAAATCTAAGATCATTTCCATGTCATACAACTGGTTTTAAAAACCCCAAGAGAAAACGTACCTTCACTCAAGGTGAGCTGAAGAATGTTGTAAGGTTTTTCTATTTCTCCTCACCAAAGGAAAAAGTAGTATTAAACATTGATATTTAGATCCAAGGCTTGTCCACAAAATAGTATTTCAGCACCATGATCAGTCAGGCAGATCAGCCCTGAAAAAACAATGTGTTTTGAATAAGGAGTTTGTGTCTCTGAGGATGGACTTTCCTGAGCAGAAGAACCTTTGTTTTAAGACACATATTGCACAGTATTTAGGAAGAAGAAAAAAAAAGGAAAACCTAAATCAACTAACTAAAACTGAAAACTCCAACTCAAAATAGCTTATTGATTAGGAATCACTCCAGTGATTTTGCTCAAGACAGCAAAATAGAAAAGAAAAGAGAAAAAAAGAAATAAAATCTAGCCACATAATCTATATTTCCCCTGAAGCAGAAAGATTCTTGCTTTATACTGTTTCTCACCCTGCTTGGATTTAGAATATCCTTCAGTCTGCTTTGGTATTTGATTCTATGTTAGGGGGAAACATGTATGCTGGCAATCAATGGGTGATATGAAATTGCTACTACCACCCTTTAGGGCAATTCTCTTGAGTTCTAAGTGTTTGCAGGAAGTAAGACCAGAGTTTACAAATATGCTTTATCTCCTGATATCTTTTTTCTGAAACGAAGCATAAATATAGAATGACATCTGGTGCGGTAGCCGTTAGTTTCCCAGGTGGTTGTTTGGACAAGCTTTGATAGCTGATGTGGAGAAACAGGCACTGGTAGGGCATAATCTTTCTCTTCTGAAAGTATATTCTTAAAATGGACCAGATACACCACACTTTCAAAGTGCCTAGCTCTGTCATTGAATCTATGTCCAAATTTTGGTCAGAAGAATACCCTGTTCATGTCCATCTAAGAAAACAACCTCTGTCCTAACTCTTAGCGACTTGTCCACTGGTTAATCCCAATCCCACTTTTTTTAAAGAAAATTAAATTGTGTTTTACTTTCTCTCTTTTTCTGTGACACTCCTTTACTGGAAAACCTCTGTCTAGTGTAAGTGTGGCATGTGACTACTCACAGCCTTTCATTCTCTCTTTACTAAGCTTTATAACACTTAAAACTTTTGCTGTTGGTTATCCCATCCAATACTTCAGTCATTCCCTTAGGGAGTCTTCTTCAAAGAGTCTCCAGTTTTTTCAGTACTTTTATGTGGGTACATGTGCCTAACCAGTTTCCATTAGTTCTTTCACCTCACTAAGTATAGAGGCAATATTCTTTTTTGATGCTACATGAAGACTCCAGGCCCAGTATCTCACACAGATGCTAGTGTTAAACTGGTTGGTTAAAATTTCCTGATATCAGTGATTTACCTCTCAGCTAAGTCTCTTCGAATAAATACCCTCAATTATGAGTTCCTCTGGATAGAGATTATAACAATGAACAGTATGTAACATGCTTTCATTTTTATCTTTTCACTCTTTCAGAGTGTCTTCTGGTTTGATTTTCTGATTAATATTCCTAGTAAGGACCAATGTTTCTCTTGTACCACATAGACATTACAATAAAGAGCTAACATATTTGGGTGGCTGAGAACAGTGGCAGTGTGTAATATTTTGCTCAGGGAGGGTTTTTTTAACCTAGTATTTTGGTCAAATTTGATCCTACTCAAAGATCAAAATATGCACTCTTCAGACATAGCAAGTTGGATGAAACTGCCTTGTCAGGGATGCTAGCTTGGTTGTCAAAGAAGAAAGGTAGTTGCATCATAGGCTGGGAAATTGACCCTTTAGTTTAGCAATGTCACTGAGAAGCTTTAAAGAGGCACTACATCAGGCATGTGCTGTTTCCTGGTTTCAGAATTTTATGCTACTGTTAAACAGCAGATATAATTTCTCAAGTATGTGCATATGTTGGGTTATTTTAAAAGAAAGTAAAAAAAAAAAGAAACAGTCTTGCTCTGCTGTATAATTATGCATCATCAGCTGTAGCTTTTTCTCACTTATTTAGGAGACAGCCCATGGCTTGGGCAACTTACTGACCCCTGCATCTTTTTTTGCTCTAATGTTTTGTTTAGAAAACCTAAATAGAATTACTTAATTTCATCCCACTAGTATTTGTACATATGCAGCCATTTCCACAGAAACTCCTGGGATTCAGGTCACATTTGCTGTCCCACTTGCTGGAATTCACAGGAAACTGTTTTCCAAAAGCTGCAGACAAAACCTGTTCTGAATTCCGCACTATTGACCTCACAGGAAGTTAGTTTTTGGAGAATATTGTCTTTTTTCTTGCTCTATTGAGTTGAGAAACTAGACCAATTCTGTCGAGGTATGGGAATAAAGTCTAGTCTGGATTTTTTTCCTTTAGTATGACTGAAGTCAACTGCTAATTATTTAACTAACTTTTTTGTTAATATCTTCTGATGCTTTAATTTTTTTTTATGTTACTATTAAAGAGAATTTCTTTAGCTTAAGGGTTTTATCTGCCTAGTGTACAGAAATATTATTTGAGACCCAGATGTCTATATGTTTCACTACCTGCATTGCACTGTCCTACATAGCTGCTTTCTGAAAGAAATATCTTCCAACTTTTCAAGTGCTTACAGCTTAGGCTGTGATTTTATAATGGCCCTAAGTCAACCGAAGTGGAGTCTGTCTCATCTAACCTTGGCTATGCATTCCCAATTCTCCTTTTCTGCCACCTCTACTACACATTCTGATGCTCAATGACCTGGCCCAGTAAACTGATCTACCTGAAAACCAGCCCAAAAAATAAGAAATATTGATGGGTTTCTGACTGGACTAGTTTCATGATTCATTTGTATCATATGGGCACTGGCACAGGAGTGGTGATGGGAACACATACCTGGAGATAATTAGGAGGAGAAAGATATGAAACTCTCTGACAGGGCCAGTCTGCCCTTTGTGTGGCTTCAATAGGAGCTCAGACCTAGTATTTGGCTCATCTCTGTTTGGTGCACTGCTTTTATCTTGCTTGCACTCTCTGACCATCTTTCTTAAATAAATATATTTGCCATTTTCCTGGATTTCCACTGCTTCAGCTCTTATTGTTTTATTGTCCTTCATGAGGAGGCCAAGGAGGCAGATCTGAGTTGTGGGTCTGGCATGAGCACTGCAGCTTTTTACTGACCTTTTCATAATGGATTACAAGCAAGCAGGTAAAAGCTCTAGTCCAAAGAAAAGTCTGCTACCTTTATTGGTACCTAACATAAAGCCTGTACATATATCCCTCTTGACGTTTGCAGTTCAGGAATTAGAGTTCTCTTGAATCATTCTGCTGTTTCACAAGGGAGAAAGCCAGAGGCTGAGGAGCAGTTTCAGCAAAGGCTAGGGGCAAATCCAGCACTGCAAAAAGCCTCTTCATCGCTGGCTTCTTACACAAACAAAACGTACTTGCGCTCAGTCTGTGTGTATGTGCTCAGCCTTCCAGGGACTCAGTGACATTCGAATCCCTTGTCCAACATCAGCCAAGTTTGGAAAGGGCTGAAGTTCTCAAAGAGAGCATTAAACTCCCTGTGTGATTCACGGAAGGAAAAGAATAACTCTGTAATGAAGAAAAGTGAGTGCTGGGTAGGGGAAGGTTTTCTTAGATGGAGCACACACGCTGCTAAACACCAGCGGAACTTTAGAGGACAAATCCCTAGTAAACAACACAGAATCCCAAGAATCTTTAATCAGAATCCATACTCGTTTAGAAAATCACCACCAGTCTGTTAACAGAGATATGTTGAAAATCAGAAAGCATCACCTCTAAAGATCACTGAACAATTTATTATATGTCAAGATAGCTTGAACTGCAGTTTTATTTCTTAGCTTTTCTTTAGATAAGTAGATTATCCACATGTTCTTCTTCCTTTCAAAAAGTTCTCAGTGACAGTGTAGACCTATTGCCAAAGTTTATTCATTCCTCTTGCATCAGTATTCATCAACGATATAGAGTCAGTCTGAGGTTGGCAGTGACTCAAGGGCAAGCAGTCATTTTTCTAATCAATGCACCTTCAAAAAAGTCATTTGCCATCCACGTCTAGACATATAGCAGAAACCTACTTTGCTTTGCTCTACTTAACATCCAATCTATTCTCTAGAAAGCTGAGAGCGACTTGAATTTCCGTTGCCTCATGCAGATTTGGCAGGGGGCCATATGGATTGTTAAGCTTATCAAATGCTGTCTCTGGAGCTCCATATAAATAGCCTCCAAAGCCTTTGAATGGCAGAATAGGTTGGCTTGCACCCGACCAAATCATGTCATTCCTCTTTAGGATTCATTCTGAGTACTGAGAACACTTTCTTTTAACTTCCACAAGCACCTTTCACCTATTGTTCTAAGTATTATCCACCATTCATTTGAGTCAGGTTGTTCTTTTATCACAACGCTCTCTGAACATATCCCAGGTCTTGTATCAGCCTATGTTTATATGATCAGACAATTGTCAGTGAGCTCTGTGAAGACTGACACGAACTTGTTTTGTAAGGATGACATCTCAGTTCAAAAATCACTTCAATAATGCTTGCAAAGCTCTGAACAGTTTAATGGTCAAACTCACAACACAAACGAGGTTTTTCTGCGGGTATCAGAAGTACTGGATGCTATGTGTAAAGACTTACTTTTTTTTCTTCTTGCCACTAAGACTCCTTCACCTATTCCTGGCAAAGGGGTCACTTATCACCCTCAAAACATGCTTTCATATATAGGATATTGCCACTTTGAAAGCACTATCAGGGTGAGTCATCACTTCCTTTTGATAGCACCACAGACTGGCGTAATTCTGCTGTGTCTCCTGTTCCTGATAAAACTGCTCTGCGATGCAGCCCTAATGCATGCTACAGCACCGTTCGTTTTGGACCTCAGGGACTTAAATCTTATCAGTCAGGGAGTGCAAAAGCTCTAAAGGGCCACTGGGCCACTGTATAATTTAAAACCTAAAAGATTTATAGGGCAAAAAAGGCCTATGCTTAAAATGGTTATTGCATCATTATTTCAGATTAGTTCTAAGGACAGATATGCAAACTGACACACTCAGCCTAAATAAACTGAACCAGATGCTATATTAAAAATTATGTGATAGAAAAGAGATCTAATAATCCTCAGGTGTTCCAAAAGACTCTGTTGATTCAAGTTGCCCAACAGATTTATGGAAAATAGACTAAAAGACTGCTCTTAGGAGGAGGTGCTTCTCCTTTCTGCATCAGCACTGAGTGCAAAATGTGCTCGGTAGAGGGTATGTTACTTTTTCCTTGCCTTTTTTTTCTTTCCTCCAGTAGAAATATTGATCTAATGATAAACGCCTGAAATATTTTCAATAAACATTCTTTTAATTCTATGTCTAAGGGATTTTCTTAACAGTGATGGCTTGTTTCAGTTTTCTGATACTTGTTTTATGCATCTCTAAATGTGACAGAACAAAGAAACTCTTCACGGTCAGCACGATCATCTCAGACTATGCATTTTAAGGCATAATGGTGAAACTATTCTCTACCTGTCCCTTGGTTCGTCACTTCCACAGCTGAGTAAAAAACGTGGCCTGCCTTGTTATCTTGTGCAGGACAGCCATCCAGTAGTAAAATGACATGCAGTTCCTTGTGAGTTTTTCTCTATCTGGCTGTTTTATATAGACAGATAGAGAAAAACTCACAAGGAACTGCATTCAAGTATTCAAAGTTAGTCTGCAGGCAGCAGTTTCATGCTGTAGCCATCTAATCAGCTGACTTGCTTGTGTCCAAGCACTTTGTGAAATGACATGCTATTTTTGAAAACAGAGCTCTTTAAGATTGAAATTGAAGCCTAGACTGCAGAAATGTTTGTGACAAAGTATTCTAGTCATGTCGCAAAAGTAGAAATTATCTACTGTGACAGAAAATGGTCGGTAATGATCAGAACTACATGGTGGCTCGTTCTAAGAGACCACATAATCAGCCTTTTTATCTGACCATTTGAACTGTTCTGTAATAGCCTACCTGATTTCTTTCATTATTAATAGTACCTATGCCTCATTTTCCCTTTTTCCTGAGACCAGGTAGCTGCCACACCACCCTTCAAGTGATTTTTTTCTTTCTTTAAATTTCTTCTTCAGGCTGAAGTTTCTAAAATAGTCACATCAATGCATTCATCAGGCAGATGGTCCAATTAGTGACTTGCTTCTTGCCTTCATGGGAAGACATGGCACCAAGAGTGCCCTTCCAAGGCTTCAGGCTGGTTTCTTGCTGAAAAGCAATAAAGGGCGTGTGCTGGAAGTTAGCACCTCTTGATCGCTGGCCCTTAGGTAATTTTGAGCAGATGTTGAGCAGTCCTATCCTGCTTTTTCTTGGTCAGATCTGCCAAGTTTCTTGCTAGAATCAGGCATGTTCCATGTTAAGGAACACTTTCTCCTGCTTCTCCCTTTCCACATCATGCTTCCCCTTGACTTAGTCTGGTCCTTCCTAGTGCTGAACAGTTCAGAGAAGTCCATGTTTCCCTTGGCAGGAGGGCTCTGCAGTGAAAATGTGCGCAGAGCTCAGCTGTAGAGCAGAGCCACAGCAGAGAAAACCCACTAAACTAGACAAGCAAAATAAAAGCTGGCACTGTGGAGTCTCTGTTAAGGAAGCCTAAAAATGAGAAAAGTGGTGAGGGAAGAGAGAAAAAGGAATGGGAAACAGAGACAGAGAGGAAAAAGATGAAGAAAGTAGATGTGTGAATAAGGAAAAATACGGTGTGAGGGGGCAAGAGTAAAGGATGGAGATTCTGTGTCCACCTAAGAAAGAGGCAAACAAGTGATCTGTATCACTGATGACTGCCTTGCCTCCAAACTTCACTCTCTTCTTTTCTCTCCCCCGCAGTCAATCCAAAATCTCAGGGATGCAGTCATGTTGCAGCCCTCTTCTTCCCCTTCTGCACCCTAACCCGACTGAAACATGGACAGACAAATATTTGGAACCCTTCAGTCAAATGTCATCTGTTGGCACTGATCTGAGTCACAGCAAGGGATCATAGGGACAGGAGAAGGAAAATGATTAATAAGGGCAAGGACCTCTGCATCATTTGCTCTTCAGGTAGCTGTTGGGAGACCTGTCCTTCTGCTTTGCTGACCTTACTCTAACATCATCTTCAGTCACCTTTGCTGCAAAATTAGGTCCTTTCCTTTATTGCCTCCCTCCAGAGGATATAACTGATCTTCATTGGGTTTTTTAAAGCATTTTTCATGCTGAAAGAAAATGATGTGACTGTTTTCACAAACACCTCTATGCTGTGTTCCCTTTTCCTCAAAACTTAATCCCTACAATCTTCTTTTCATTCTTGTTCATCTCCTTTTTGTTCTCTGATTTTTTTATGTCCTTTCTAAGTGGTGGTGCCCAAAACCTGGAGAGGACCCTACAGATCATCTCAGATTTGCAAGGCAGAGAGCAGACTAGAGTAATTGTTCCCCAGGTCCTGCAAATGACACTGCTGTCATTTGTTGAATGAGATAAAGAGGAAAAAAAGAGTTGGTTCCACTGTGTAGGCTGATCAGAGGATGCAGGTAGGAACCCCAGGCAATGGTGTTAGTCCTCTCACACTAAGGTTTCTAGGTTTTTCGTTTCCTACACATGCCCTTATATTGAATCTCAGGGAATGTGTACTCACTTAGGCAATGGAGCTCTTTGTCCTAAGGTACACCTCAGCCTGGGTACTAACATAACACATGTCCAGCACCTCCTGGACAGACCCCTGAACACACCCATTTCTATACGAGTCTGTCTATATGGATTCAGTAGTGTCACTCCAGGCTGTGAGACAGGTTTAGGCTCTTTAGCACTTTCAGAAAAATTTCCAATGTAGAAAATGTTTCCAATGCAATGGCTTAAATTAATCTTCTTGATCTGTCATGGAAGAGACTACCTGCATTCACAGACTTGATTGAATAGTGGCTGAAGAAACTGCTACACCCAGCTGAGATCTGCTTTTATAGACCCTTGAGAGATCTCCTCAATAAAGGTCTGCACCACTTCTCCATGTCTGTGTGGCACAGAGACTTCTATTTCTTCACAGTACTACTATCTTGGCCCACACTTTCAATCTCCTTCTTACATATATGCTAGATGATTAAAATGTTCCCAAGGTGTTAGCAAGATCTTGGGTTGGTAGGAATTCCTCTCCATTCTGGGAAACAGCCTGAGATCCAGTAGGGCATACAGATATATTTAATTTTTTTTTTTCTGTTAGGTTATTCTCAGCCCATTATTCCACTTTCTGGTTTTGTGCATTTAATTTCCCCTCAAGAAGCATAGCATGTTGCATCTGTCTTCATCCAATTTCATCTGAAAGATTTGAGACCACCTCTGCCTGGATTCATCAAGAATGAGCTGAATTAGGATCCTGGCAATGCTCCTGAGCTTGCTTCTGTCCAGGAAGTTCAGATGGGTATTCTCTGTTGGAGAAGCAAGTTCTTCAAAAGAAAACGGAAAGTAACTGTTGGCAATGGAGACCCCCTGCAGCTCTCAGTGTGAGATGCCCTTCAGTTTGCAGCCGACTGTTGATAACTTCATCTTGAGGTTTGTGCCTTGTTACTCTAGAAATGTCTATTGGTTTTTAGTAACATTTCTCTTGGGTTTGAGAGAGCTGACCAGCCAGTAGTTCCTGTTGTCTTTCTCTCTTTTTTTTTT
>VXBO01002872.1:486130-589693 GCA_013400135.1 Rhinoptilus africanus
CTACATCCTCCAGTACCTCCCCTGCTCTCCCTGATCTGGGTGAGATCTCTGATCGTTGCCAGCTGCTTTGTTTCTTAAGTACCCTGGTATGGATTTCGTCAGGCACTGCTGACTTGAATACATCTGTCTGGCCTAAATATTCTTTAATTTACTCTTTACCCTGCTCTGGTCTGTGTTGTCCCATTTCCCTATTTACTTTGTTTCAATGTCTGGTGAAGACTAATCTCCTTTCTGCAGCCTGAAAGAAAGCAGGCACCTAATACTTCAGCTTTCACTGTATCACCTGACTTCTGTGCTTTTTTCTTAAGTAATAGATTTTCTTTGAGGCCTTTCTCTGTCTTTCTTTTCTACTTGCTGCAGTTCCTGAACCCTTTCTTACTGCCTTGTTGCTTCTAGTGGACTGTGTTTAAAGAAAAAACAAAACCAAAAAACAAAACAACTTTAGAATTTCTTTTTCTGGGGGTTTGTTTTTCTATTTATTACTATTTTCTTTACAGTCATCCTTTATTGTATACCTTTCATTTACCCCTGCTTTTGACCTTTGCCATGCTTTTTTTTTTCCCTCAGGGTAAGAACTATCCTCATAATTTAGTAGTGGTTTATCCTCATTGCTTTTTATTTATTATTTGTTTGCTTTGCTCCTTTTAATCATGTAGACCAAGGATGGACAAGCAGTGGTATTTCAGATGCTGTGACGACTTTGCTGGACTCTCAGCTCCTTATTCTGCTGTTTTCATGTCTCTCTTTCTCATATCAATTTAATCCTGTTGTGGCCACTTCTACCTACATTTTGCCATCAGGTTTACAGCCAGCTCCTCTTTACTAATCATAACCAAATTTAAAATTTGCCTGCACTGCTAGCAACTTCCAAACCCTCTCTAAAGCATTGAATACATTGCCAGATGGGTCAGTGTTGCTTTTTGGACAGGGGGATAGCTAGGTAATGAAATATCCCATTGCTCCGTTCTGAAGCACTCCCTTTCCCAGCCACTGTGGTTGCCTGGGGTTAATCAGCCTACACAGTGGAATCAACTCTCTTCTTTTCCTCTTTATCCCATTCAACAAATCTACCTCTTACTTTTATCCAACGTCTAGAAGCAGCATATCTTCTTTGTAAGTTTAAGATGTCCTGTGCTTAGTCTGAAAAAGAAACTGACGTCTGTTCCATTGTCAATTGGCCCACCAAATTTCAGTTGCCATTTAATACTTAGGTTTAACTCTGACTTACACTCTCCTATTTGCATCCCGTGTCCCTGCATATAAACACCTCAGATACTCAACATATTGCTGCATAATCTTCTTTGTTGCAATTTACCATCCAATATCTTTCATTTTATTTTCTCCCATTTTTTCCCATCACCTGTAAGCTTCTGTCACTAGCTCCTTTTAATCTGGCATTCAATTATTTAACCACTAGAGGATAAAGTGCACAAGCACGCTTGCAGTCATATCCGTTAAATTAAAAATGTCACTATTGTTTCTGGTTAGTGCTATGTAGCCACATCTAAATTAGATGATCCATCTGTGAGCAGATCATAGCTGTATGCTGTAGTACAATCTCTGCAGATATGAGATGTTGCCCTCAAAATATCATTTCAGGAACAGGGATTCTTTGTGATGGGTTTCAATCATATTCAAGTAGGAAACATGGAATATGTTGGTCTAAAAATAGTTACCTAACTAAAAAATACCTACGTAAACCTGTAGAGTGTGGTGATCTGAATCACAGATAACAAGGTGATAAGCATATTGTAGTTATTACCTAAAAAATATTTTTTCTTTACTGAGTCCTAGCATAGGCTGTAGGGTATTTCAGCCAAAAATAACCAGACCCCTCACTAACTCATAAAAAAAGAAAATCTGATATTTTTTTCCTTTTTTTAATATAAAGCAACATTGGCAGAAACTTTGTTTTTATAGCTTATGAGATTTTTACCAGCGGATATACCCAATTTTTGATTATAATGTGGTGTAACAAACATTCTTCAAATCAAAGCAAACAACCGCTGGAAGTTCTCAGGCCTGTTATTATCTTAGCTCTAGCAAATACAAACTCCAGGCTGCACATTTGGTCAGCT
Organism: Rhinoptilus africanus; assembly: GCA_013400135.1. Lineage (NCBI taxonomy): Eukaryota > Metazoa > Chordata > Aves > Charadriiformes > Glareolidae > Rhinoptilus > Rhinoptilus africanus. Next base: position 488,209 of record VXBO01002872.1, read on the forward strand.
ATAAAATGACTACAGATGTGGGCCATATTTCATCTGAGCTCTGTTTATTAGGTTGTCATATTTCTACAGGGAAACCCCTGGAGAGGGGATTTCAGAGTTTTTCTCTTTGGAAATGGAGTTTTGTGGATTCCTTCACCAGGGGAAGTGAAGTTTCTCACAACAGGAACACAGCACCCAGTATCTGTCGCTCAGGTTGGGGCCAGCTACCTGGTGTTTGCACTTCTTAGTTTCATTTCCGCTGGCTTGTCAGCCCATCATCTGCTCAGGGAATCCAGCGGGGGCTACCCACACTTCAGACTAGACAGTCCCAGTGTATTTGGGGCCCTCTGATGTTGACTGCAGCCAGCATTAGACAATTTTGCCCCGAAGCCACCACCCTCTTGCCACTCTTAGTGATTCTGTGTCAGGAACCTGAAGCAATTTTGAACAGGTTTACTTAAACTTCTTTTTTTTTTTTTATTTAATTCATGTTCTTTTTGCATTGTGCTATCCAGCTTAACTAATGATACCAATCCATTTAAATTCTCACTCCTTTGCTTAAATTACTTTTCATCTCTGGTAATATGGATACTCGTCTCCTAGTCAATACACCAAAGATATTCTTACTGATTTTTTCTGTCTTTTTCAAAGAATCTGTTCCAGTAAATTATCAGTTGCTGCTATCTAAATAGTTTCACTGGTTGCATTTATCTGCAGTAAAACAATTTCTTACTAGTTAACAAAGGGGGAAAAAAACCCCAACAGTTGTATTTTATCAGACCTGAAAGGTACAGACATGCAACCTGTTCCTGGCATAATTAGTAAAATCACAGAATCATAGAATAGTTTGGGTTGGAAGGGACCTTTGAAGGTCATCTAGTCCAACCCCCCTGCAATGAGCAGGGACATCTTACACTAGATCAGGTTGCTCAGAGCCCCGTCCACCTTGAATCTTTCCAGGTGTGGGGCACGTGCCACCTCTCTGGGCAACTTGAGGAAGTGTTTCACCACCCTCACCATAAAAGATTTCTTCCTTATACCTAGTGTAAATCTACCCTCTTTTAGTTTAAAGCCATTTACCCCTGTCCTATTACAACAGACCCTGCTAAAAAGTTTGTGCCCATCTTTCTTATAAGCCCACTTTAAGTACTGAAAGGCCACAATAAGGTCTCTCTGGAGCCTTCTCTTCTCCAGGATGAAGAATCCCAGCTCTCTCAGGCTGTCCTCACAGGAGAGCTGTTCCAGCCCCCTGATCATTTTTATGATTCTCTTCTGGACCCACTCCAACAGGTCCATTTCTTTTCTGTACTGGGGCCCCCAGAGCTGGATGCAGTACTCCATGTGGGGTCTCACCAGAGCAGAGTAGAGGGGGAGAATCCCCACCCTCAACCTGCTGGCCAGGCTTCTTTTGGTGCAGCGCAGGATACAGTTGGCTTTCTGGGCTATGCAGTCATGCTGTCAAGTCATGCCCAGCTTTTCATCCACCAGTACCCCCACGTCCTTCTCAGCAAAGCTTATCTCAATGCCTTCATCCTCCAGCCTGTATTGATAACAAGGGCTGCCCTGGCCCAGCTACAGGACCCTGCACTTGGCCTTATTGAACCGCATGAGGTTCAAATGAGCCCACCTCTCGAGCTTGTCCAGGTCCCTCTAGACCATTTCCCAACCCTCAGGCACGTCAACTGCACCAGTCAGCTTGGTGTCATCTGCAAACTTACTGAGGGTGCATTCGATCCCACTGTCAATGTCATTAATGAAGATATTGGACAATACTGGTGCCAGTACGGACCCCTGAGTGACACCATTTGTCACTAATCTCCATCTGGACATTGAGCCATGGACCACTACACTCTGGATGTAACCATCCAACCAATTCCTCATCCACGAAACAGTCCACCCATAAAATCCATATCTCTCCAATTTAGAGAGCAGGATGTTGTGGAGGACCATGTCAAAGGCCTTAGACAAGTCCATAGCTCTTCTCTTGTCCACTGATGTAGGCACTCCATCATAGAAGGCCACTAGATTGGTCAGGCAGGATTTGCCCTTGGTGAAGCTGGCTGTCTTGAATCACCTCCCTGTCTTGCACATGCCTTAGCACAGCTTCTAGGAGGATGGGGAGGAGTATCTGTCATTTATCTCAGTGGCCAGCCTGGCCCAAACCACAGTGCTGTTCCATGATCTTCCCAGGCACAGAGGTGAGGCTGACAGGCCGATGATTCCCAGGGTCCTCCTTTGTACCTTTTTTAAAAATGGGTGCAATGTTTCCCTTTTTCTACTCACCTGGGGTTATTGCCCCCATTCCACTGGAATTAGTGTTGCATGGCATGTCACTGGATAGTTCCATGCGATGCCCTACAACTCTGCTTCCACAGCTGTGTGGATAATGACTTTGCTAGTTTTGACATCGTACTTAATAGGCCATGATGGACCATGTTTAAAATGGGTATAGCAGAGGGGAAATTAGCTCTTAATTGGAGAAATTACTTTCGGACTATGAAAGCAATTTGCCCAGAAGGACTAGCACCTTGCAAGGAGGGGAGATTAGACTTGTACGACTTGCTCTTGGGTCACCTCCTGACTCAGGCAGTAATTCAAATGCCTTCATGCATTATGGTGCTGCACAGCATATCTGGCTGCAAAGCAAAGCTTGAGTGTTAGTGACAGCCTGGTATTAGGGAAGTAGATCAGGAAAACAAAGAAGAGGAACTATTTAGGAATAACTAAACTGTTCTCATGTCTCCCTTGTGTCTCTTCTTGTCTATTTATAAGCTAAAAACACTCAATATAAAATCCTATGTAAAACATGAAACCTTTGCACTGACAGAACTAGTCTGAGTGTGAATTTCCTCTGTTTGTTCATAGAGGCTCTGTTTCAATGGGACTTTAATTTGCCATGCCATACTCCTGTTTCAGCCAAAGAGAGAAGTGGAAGAAATGTTAACTCGCCTGCTAACCTTGTGTATATACAATGGCAGTGAGGTAGGTTGTCCCTGGCTGGACACCAGGTGCCCACCAAAGCCACTCTATCAATCTCCTCCTCAGCTGGACAGGGGAGAGAAAATATAACAAAAGTTTTGCATGTCAAGATATGGACAGAGAGAGATCACTCACCAATTACCATCATGGGCAAAACAGACTTGACCTGGGGAAAATTAATGTAATACCAATCAAATCAGAGTAGGATAATGAAAAATAAAAACTGATTCTTAAAACATATTCTCCCCACCCCTCCCTTATTCCCAGGCTCAACTTCACTCTGAATTTTCTCTACCTTACCCACCCCCGCAGCGGTGCAGGGGGATGAGGAATGAGGATTGTGGTCAGTTCATTACACATTTTCACTGCTGCTCCATCCTCCTCAGGGGGGGGACTCCTCACACTCTTCCTCTGATCCAGCACAGGGTCCCTCCCATGGGAGACAGTCCTCCATGAACTTCTCCAATGTGAGTCCTTCCCACAGGCCGCAGTTCTTTACTAACTGCTGCAAGGATGGGTCCCTTCTATGGGTGCAGTCCTTCAGGAGCAGACTGCTCCAGTGAGGGCTCCCCATGGGGTCACTGCCTCCTTCAGACATCTGCTTGCTCCAGCGTGGGGTCCTCCAGGGGCTGCAGGTGGATATCTGCTCCACAGTTGACCTCTGTGGGCTGCAGGGGAACAGCCTGCCTCACCGTGGTCTTCACCATGGGTTGCGGGGGAATCTCTGCCCTGGCGCCAGCAGCACCTCCTCCCTCTCCTTTTTCACTGACCTTGGTGTCTGCAGAGTTGTGGCTCTCACATATTCCCACTCCTCTCCCTGGCTGCAGTTGCTGTTGTGCAGCAGTTTTTCCCCCTTGCTCAATATGTTCTCACAGAGGTGCTACCACTCTCGCTGATGGGCTCAGCCTTGGCCAGCAGCCGGTCTGCCTTGGAGCCGGCTGGCGTTGGCTCCGTCAGACATGGGGGAAGCTGCTAGGTGCTTTCCACAGAAGCCGCCCCTGTAGCATGCCCCCTGGCCAAAACCTTGCCACGCAAATGTAACACAGGCAGAGAGGTATTTCCTGCTGCCACATTGTGTTGCTGCCTTGCAGAATTCAGAAAAGCTGAACAAACTACTACAGCTCTCTTATTTCCATTCCATTTCCATTCCTCTTGCTGAAATCTTTTCTTTCTGCTGCTTATTGTTTTCATGCTCTCCCTGGCAGCTGAGGTCTTGGAATTTTCCAGGTTTGGATATTCCTGCGTCCAGTACATGAGACTATAAGAAGAACATTTAAAAATTCAAGGGCTGGCAGAAGTTAGAGAGCATTCGGGTGCTTCATCCTGTTGAAAGAAGCAAACTGTTGATGTTGCACATAACCCACTAGACAACGCCAAAATGTACATCTGAGTTTTGGGAATTCTCTTTCACTGGTATCTTTTTGTATTATTAATCAGGTTAAGCTCATAACTGTGTAGATGCATCACACAGCATTAGCAAGAGGCTTGCAATAATCCTTTTCCTATTTTTTCAATTCATCTGTTTGTTTCCATAGATGTACCTATTGCACTGCTTGCTGCAGTATTTTCTGTTGGTCAGCAATTTTTTTTTCCATACAGAAACCAGGAGACATGCAAAAGGCTATTATTAAGGAATGCAATGTAACATCATTATTAAGCTTTTTCTTCACCATAGAAAATATCCTCGGATCTGGTGAAACATTAGGCTTGCTTAATGCCACCATCAGGTGAGGAAGCCAGTCTTCCCTGAGAAACACAGGCAGGGAAGTCTGTGGTGGGTCCCTTTCTAATGAAGCACATGGGAAATTGGCCACTTGTATGTCAGAGGATGGCAAAGCTGAGGTTGGTACAGTGAAGGTTTTTACTTGTCCTAGGAAAGTTACCTGGAAAGTTATCTACGTAACTTTTCTTTCCCCAATAGGAAATCATTCCCTCTAAAAGTTATCCAAAAGCTCCATAAAGCCTGCAGGTCCCTTTAAACTTTTCAAAACTGCCTTTTTTATTGAAAAATGAGAAGTCTGGGAAGTTTCATAAGCCCCCAAATGCTTGCCAGCCAGAAAACTCTTGGCAGGTTTCCTACTTTTTCACTGATCCTAAAGCAAATACTTGTGGAGTGTATAAGGATCCCTACTGAATAATGATCATGCTACTTTTGTTCATTGCCAATTAAATTCAGTAGTAAAATTATTTGGATCGCAGAAGGAATAAGACCGTACTGATTGCAATGTGCTGATGCTGGCTAAAATAAAAGCTTCACTAGGTGTATATCACCATCACCCTCATAAATAAGGGAATGATAATGCTGGATGTAACGCCAATAGCAAGGCATACTAGCAGATCAGTGGAGCTGAAAATATCATAATTTGCATAACGAGTGCAGAAAAGATGGCAATTATTCTTTATATTTCTATTAAAATGACAGAGATGCCATTGATAGCATTTTAGTGGCTATTTTGTCCTTTAATATTCCCATCATGCAAGCTAGAATTATCCTCCTGAATGAAAGCAAGAATGGGAAGCCTAAGATGAACATTCATGGTGGTTTGTGCAACATGTATGCATATCCCATCAGAAGGAAATTGAGATCTTCTGGAATGTAAACATTTATTTAATGGTCTTGTCTGTAAATCACAGGGAGTTACTTTTTAGAGTTAAATAATAGCCAATTTTCATCTTATCTTTTTCTGCCCGGTTATTGTTGAATAGTTATTATGCAGTGTGAGAGGACTATACAGAGAAGACAGGCACTCTTTTTTACACATTCAAATAAACATTTATTTTTAACTTGCAAGATCCACTGCTCTGTCAACTTTTTTGGATTGAAGACATGTTAGGTAGCTTTTAAAAACCCTCATTCAAGGAATACAGGAAACATCTTCATGAAACCTTTCCTGATACACTGAAAAGGTGCCTAGTTCTGGTGAAACAGTAAGGACAGCGAATGGTTCTCTTAGTAATAATCATTTTATGTTTCACATCAAATATATTTGGTTAACAATAATGGCAGAGGCTTTGTAGCAGATACACTTTGGGGAAGTTACCATAATACTAAAAACTGAAGTGCATATCATATATAAATGCCGATTAAGATAAATTTATTTAATCTGGAACCTTTCTAGTGAAAAAATGTAGACTGGATAATGCAAAAAAGTAGCATGAATTTCACTGAACTTCCTTATGGGTTTTGGAGGTGATTTTTTTCAGAAGCACACATTATGCAAAAATTGAAAGTTGCTGAAAGTTGTTTCCAATTGGAACAACAAAACTGAACATCAAAATGTTCCCATTTAAGCTGAAACAACAATGCAAATACAATTTAGTTGGATTCCAGACAAGGTTCCTTCTCTGCTTTCTCTCTCCTGCTTTTATTCAGAACTACCAATGAACCAAAAACCCATGGTATTCAGATGGTTCAGGGTTCTTGGATGGTAAAGAAATAACAGTTATTAAAGGGCTTTTTAAGGGATCAGAGAAAAGCACAATGGGAACCTAAGCATGGAAATCAAAGCCAAAGAAAATCAAATAGAAGTACAACACAAATGTTCAATAGTGAGGTTGATTTCTGCTGGAACCAGCTACAGAGAAAAGTGGTAGATTCAAGACTGTAAACCTTCCAGGCACACACTTTAACCAAATGTCAGCCATTGGTCTCCATACAGAAGTAACTGGAAGAAATTTGATGGCCTATGCTATACAAGAGATCTGACTGTGTGACCTAATATTCCCTTTCTGTCCTCAAGATCTATTAAAAATAAGCTTTAGTGCCCCCCACCAGAGAAAATGAAGCTCAAACATTAGCATAAAACCTCATATTTTTGGTATGATTTTTGATGGATGATTTCTGTGAAGTTTAAGAGGAGCTCTAGAGAAAACAGTGCTCATTCAAAGTGTATAAATAACTCTCTTGCTGAGACTGAAACAATGACTCTGTGTATATTATTGGCAGTGCAAACCCAATGCAATCTTTTTGAAAGAATGAACTATTCCTGCAGTGTTTGCCAGCTGGAGAAGATTTATTCTCGTATGTTAAGTGTTTGCCTTGTGCTTAATTCAAAATATATCTTTGGATCATCTTCTTTACTAAGAGCCCTTTTGTTTACAGTAACTGTTAACTTACTATAATAGCTGGGACTGTAGACAATACTACATTGTTTTACATAGCTTGATACTATCAGGCAGAACCAGACATTATTGGCAAAGCAATAACCACCAGCATGGCAGTTTACTTTTTAAAAAAAAAAAGGGAAAAGAGGGAGATAAATGTGTGGTCAAGAAACACAAGAATAACGTATTTTTCACTGAAACAAAAGTATCTGTTTTGTCATTTGTTCATTTGGCAGATTTTATACCCAGGATATTATCGTTCCTGTTACAATAAGGACTGAGTGCCTTATATGACCTGGGGGTTCTTGTTTCGTTTAACATGAGACAAACAAAGGAGCTGTGTGATACCAAGGAAGGCGGAGGGAAAGAGAAGTGCTAATTTTTTGCCAATTTTGGCAGGATCAATTGCACGACTTGACATGCAGTAAAAGCTAGGTCCCATGTTTTGTGGTCCTGCACCCTGTCCCGTAAAGAGTGTCGTCTTCACAAAGCAGTCTAATGAGTGCTGTTTTGACTTTTTGCCATTTTTGTGAGTCCCCAGGGGTGGAACTACAGAGTGGCGGGGCTAGCAGATCGGGCAGCTGTTGCTTCTGCAAAAGCACTGGGCAACTCCAGTTGGGGATACAGCACGTTTGCTCCCTCTGCGGATGGAGTGTAAAGGAGGCAACACGGCGTATGCAGTTAGCATCATCCTAGCTCACAAAAATTACCAACCTAGGATGCAGCATGTTTTGTATATTTCCCTTCTGTTTCCCCCTTTATACAAATTAAAACTGTATTCCACTAGATTTGCTCAGGTTAGCAGTTTTGAATCAACCAATCCCCAGTCCAAAATTTCTTTCTGACTAGGGAGGTCTTTTTTTATTGCCATGAAATGTTCTTTCCCATGCATGGTCTGGCTTTCTCATGAATTCAGTTGTGCCAAAATGGACAACTTTATGTCAATTGTAAAATGGAGCCAAGCAAGCGCCTTCACATAGTTCTGCTTCCCATGGAATCTGTTATGGAATCTGGCCCTGTCTTTTCGTTAGGATTTTTGCTTGTGTGGCAATCCATTTTCCAGGTGTGCCAGTGCTGGAAGACAGTGCGAACACATCTCACTTTGTGTGTGTTATGGTTTGAAAAACCCGTAGCAATTTATTGTTGTTTAGACAATCATTCTATCACCCCATGGGACCTCCCCACCAGGGAAGGGGAACCTGGGAAAACAAGGAAACATGAGGCTTGAAATATGAATAGATTTAATAAGACTAAATAATTAACAAAATACTATAAAAACAGTATTGATCCAGATACTAATATAAAATAGACAAGGATTATACTCAGACAATTCTATCAGCAGGGAGCTGCGCACTCCCAGGAGTGGACTGCAAATGTCAGACACTGTGAGCACTACATCTCTGGGAGGAAGGGAAGGTCTCAGGGGTCCAGCACCAGGGCAAGAAGTTCTCTGAACTACTGCCATCAAGGGAGAGAGTCAACTATGCAGCAAACTTCTTAATTTATATTGAATGTGATGTTTATGGTATGAAATAATCCTGTTGGCCAGCCTGGGTCAAGTGCCCAGGCCTCTCTCCTCTTCATCCCTGCTCCTGGCAAGGCTTGAAAACACCAAGACCTGGAATCACACATAGCATAGCTGGCTATGAAGGAAATATTTTCACAAATTCAGACACTAGAGTATTCCAAAAGTGCGGTTTTCACAAGCATTAGAAGAGAAGTTAGTTCTGTATCACTCAGACTAGGAGAGTGTGGGGATGGGATTTTCTACTGGGAGGATAAGAAGACCGAGATGTAAATGCAGTGGGGAAAAGTAATATATTTCAGTATGATTCAGAGAAAGACACCCTTTTAATCCATATTCAAAATAATTTCTAAAAGATTGCAAATGTCTCCTATGAAATGTCAGGAAACTGGTAAGCAACAAAGGATGATGGTTTCAAATTGGGCAATCCCTTCTGCCAGTATCCTTCAGACCTAAGTTCTTCTCAATTTCCTTCCAGTCAAATGGCTTTGAAACCATCCTCAATTAATTGCCTTTTCTCCTAATTACTGACATTTCACAGAGAAGGAGGTCAAACACTGGAGCAGGTGTACATAAAGGCTAGGAGATACCCGTCCATGGCAATATTCAAAACTTGACTGGACACAACCCTAAGGAACCTTTTCTATCTTCAGAATTGGTCCTGCTTTGATGAGGGGTTGGATTACTGTCAGAGGTCCCTTCCGGCCTCAGTTCAGCATCTGCCTTCAAGAAATAGTTAATTCTTCTGTGCATTGGCTTGAACTCGATCTATGTGTTGCATTGCCTCTTAGGTGATTGTTAGGCATTTTTTGTTAAGGCACCTGGTCACATTTTCCTGAAATGGATGTCATTACTTGAGACCATGTCAAATATTCCTTACTAACATTAGATATTCTGTATAAGGTCTTTAACATATTCTTTATCAATATTTACCATAGTGAAGTGGGATCACAGTCCAGTAGTTATTTGCTGGAACCCACAGCAACATGAGCTATTTGTCCTCTTAACACCACTATCTTTGTCCTTACTGAATATCAAAAACATTTACCAAAAGCTTGCTATTAGTTTCACTGTCTCCTCTTGAACTACAGGATATAAATCATCTTGTCCTTTTGCTAGCTTTGACTGTTTCTGCTCAATCTAGCGTGTGATGGAATTGTAAAAGGCCTTTTAAACGTTTCATTTCCTATTCCTACAGATCCTGATCCAGGTCTCAGAGATGCTACCATTCTTCTAATACTCTCTTTACCTCAACATTCATACCTCAACATAAATGAAAAAAAAGTTTATGTTCCAGAGATTTGTGTCCTTTTCTTTCTGGCTTAAGGAAATTAAATTCTTCACAAGGTGGTAAAATTGTACAGTACTGGCTATGCAAGAACAGTCTCAGCTGTTAGCAGCTCCTTACCACTCCTGTACCCATGCAGCACAGTGTCAATTTGGTGTTTATTTTTCCCCATTTGTTCAGATTTTTTCTAACAGTAAATCAAAATATTCCTTCCTTCCTTCCTTCCTTCCTTCCTTCCTTCCTTCCTTCCTTCCTTCTTCCCTCCTTCCCTCCTATCATGATCTGTGTGTCAATCATTACCTGTTCTCCTGCATTCTTTTAATTTTCTTTCTTTTTTTTTTTTTCCAGATGTTTGCCCATTTAATCCTTGCCTTGTATCTTGGCATATTAAATTCTTGTTGCACACCAAGGTGACATTCCAGCTCAATTTACCAATACCTATGCAGTTTTTACTCTGTGACATGGAAATGAAGGGAGTGGAGATGGAGTGTTACCACACCCTAAAGCCTTCTAGATGTTGGGATTGCCAGGCTGGAGATAGAGGATCCATCTTGTTTGCTAACTGGGGAGAATGTGAGTGAGGGAAGGGGCCAAAATGTAGAGTCAGCAGCACTGTGTCCCCTCCCCATGGGACCACACATCCAGCCAAACCAGCAATTTTCATGTCTGGTAATGGAGTAGCAGACCATAAACTTCCTTTAGCGTAGTGTGAGGAGCTGACGTCTATCTGTCTTCATGTCTTCCCACTGTCTTTCAGTTTAGACCAAAAAAAAGTCCTTCCACACATTGATGTGAATGATCTTGTGGCTTTTTCATAATTGTGGATGTTGTTTGCTGCATTCTGCTGAATGGCCTTTTGCACAGGGTCTGCACAAGTGCCTGCAATTTAAAGATCTTTAGCAAGATACTCAGCTTTATTCTTCCTCCCTAAGATGAGAGAATGAACGATCATTTGTGATAGTTAATGAAGATTATTTGGCTGAACTATTCAATCCTTTATAGATTGCTTAATAGTGATGAGGGTGCAATATTTTAGATACAGTATCAAATTAATGTCTCTAAGTTCTCACCTTGAACACCATTCATTTCTCAGTGCATGCTGCAAGATGATTTACAATGAGTGCTGGACAGTAAAAAATGCATATACCAGTATCAAATTATTCTATATCTTAGGCAGTTTTTCAGTTTGGGGGTTTATGAGGCGAGATTATTTCTCTAGATGTGTGCATAACCATATATTAAAGCCACCTGGAACACATGTGTTTGTGATGAATGGCAGATGCACAGATTTTCACTTGGCCTCTTTCTCTGTTCTCTATAATCTATCTGAGACCTTTTTCATATAAAGATCAGAGGATCTCTCACGTGTTCCTTATGCTCTTTAGACGGTGGGAAAGTGAAAAAGAAGTTTCTGGACAGAAATTATCATGGCTCACATTTGACGGTTTTGTTGGTTGGTATTTTCAGTTTGGTTTATATTTGAACTCAGCCAAGAAAAAAAAACAAATAGAGAGAACTGGTATTAAACTAGTCAGGCTATTTCACTAATATGCAAAACACATTGAAACCTAGTTTTTGCTTGCTGTCCTTGGGTGTATTTTCAATGGTGTGTTTCGAAATACTCCTCCTAATGAAATTTTTCTCAACTTCTATTAACAACTAAATATCACAGAATCATAGAATCATAGAATGGTTTGAGTTAGAAGGGACCTTAAAGATCACCTACTTCCAACCCCCCTGCCCTGGGCAGGGACACCTCCCACCAGACCAGGATGCTCAAAGCCCCATCCAGCCTGGCCTTGAACACTGCCAGGGATGGAGCATCCACAGCTTCTCTGGACAATCTGTTCCAGTGTCTCACCATCCTCAGAGTGAAAAACTTCTTCACAATATGTAATCTAAACCTATCCAATTTCATTTTAAAACTGTTATCCCTTGTCCTACCACTACACTCCTTGGTAAAGAGTCCCTCCCGATCTCTCCTGTAGCCTCCCTTTAAGCACTGGAAGGCCATTATAAGGTCTCCCTGGAGATTGCTTGTCCTGGTTTGAGGTAAAACAGAATGAACATTCTGTTCAGTAATTTTACTCTTCAGTTAAGTGGCTTGTAACTCACTGAACTCTCTGAAATTAACAGCATATTTTTCAAAGTTTGTCGGCTTCTAGCAGAGATAAGGCCTGATGTTTATAATTAATATCAAGGAATGGTACGCAGAGAGGTTAGCTTGACCAAGGTCAGCTAACTTTGTTACATACCATGTTGGAGGGTTGGAAGCAGAAAAGCGTAGAGAGGTCGCTCCTGTGGGTAGGAGTGGACAGGACAGGTGACCCAAAACTGACCATCAGGGTATTCCATCCCATCTGCCCCATGCTCAGTGTAAAAGCTGAGGGATCAAAGGGTCAGGCCTCTTTCTGCAATGGTTGGCATCCGAGGAGGACTCTGTCTGTTCATCTGCCTTTGATCTCTGTGCATTCCTGCCTCCAGATCCAGAATCCAGCTCGTGTTTGTCGCTGAGTCCAGTCTGGAACTTTCCCAGTGCCTGCCAGTGACACTATCATCATTCTGGGAGCTCATTACTGTACATATTGTATATGTTTCATTATTTTATTTTTTAAAATATGATTTATTATTATTATTATCATTTCTTTAAAGTGATTTAAACTCGTAAGTTTTTTCTCTCACACCCTACTCTCCCTGAAGAGAGCATCTGTCCTTTGTTTTAGTACCCAGTCCAGCCCAAACCACAACTCTTCTCCAGGCTGAACAACCCCAGCTCTCTGAGCCTGTCTTCATAGGAGAGAGAGGTGCTCCAGCTCCCTGATCATCTTTGTGACCCTCCTGGAGCTGGATTCACTCCAACACGTCCATGTCCTTATGTTGGAGACCCCAGAGCTGGACGCAATGCTGCAGGTGAGGTCTCACCAGAGTGGAGTAGAGGGGCAGAATCACCTCCCTTGACCTGCTGGTCACTTTTTTTGTTGCAGCCCAGGTTGGCCATCTGAGCTGCGAGTGTACATTGCCAGCTCATGTTGAGCCTCTCATCCACCAACATTCCCAAGTCCTTCTCCTCAGGACTGGTCTCAATATAAATATAGTATATTGCTTTCTTTTATCTGATAATTAATTGGTGTATTTTGTGTTTTTGTGGATGAGGCTCGTTTGATCTCAGCTCCTAGTCCTACAATCACTCAATACCACCCCTGATACAGTCACATCTTGATTAATTTTTGCAGCCCCAATCAGTTCTTTTCTAGCTGGCACAGATAATGTGAGAGTGTAATGAGTCAGTACAAAAATTAGATGGCGTTCTATGATATGATCAACTTTGTGTTGAAACAAAAAGTGATGCACTGTGTCATAAAATGCATAATTTAAATCACTGGAACATTTGCCACAACGTAAGATATCAAAATACTGGAAGAGAAGTCTATCAGTTCTATTAAAAATGGTACGGACGTAACACAGAAACTTGCTAAATAGCTGAAAGTCAGCTGAATGTTTCTTCCATTTGTACTTCTTAATAGATACTCCAACTTTCGTCCTTATACCTGGTGCTGTAATACTTATACATGACCTTCAACCGAGAGTGGCTGTTGCCCTGATAAAGGAGAAGCTGCTGCCCAAGCCACACACTAGTCAAGCAATCGCACACACAACACCTGAGTCTTTCCCTGCTCAGACCAGAGTCGCTTCACAGTGGACAATCCCAGTGATCTGACAGGTAACCCTTTCAACTCTGCACACACACACTTAGATTTGGGCACACTCCCTCCATCTTCAGGCTCATCCTTAAGTTTCCCATACCAGAGTCTCCGGTGTAGGATTTTATAAAAATAAATAATTTCATTGAAAGGTACAGCAGCAGGGTCAGCCCAGGCTGGGTACCTCTGGGGCGAAACCTAGAACTAAGAAATACCTGGTCAATTATGCACTTGTGATCCATACACCCACCCGTCACTCTTGTCTTTTAGCCCGTTGGTGATTTTTGGTCTGGGGTCTTCTAACACTTATGGGATTCTTTTTCTGAGTCCTGACATGCCATTGACTTCTCTTATCTTGTTGATTTGCCGTCTCTGCTGATGGTTGGAACCTTCTTATCTTCTGGTTTAGGCTTCTTGTGCACCTGCGCTTGCTGGCAGAACATGGGGAACTGAAAAGTCCCAGACTTAGGGAGAATATTACTTGGCCACAGCCAAAACATCAGTGTGCTATCAATATTTTTTCTCATACTAAAGGACTAAACAGCACTGTACCAGCTGCTGGGAAAATTACTAAGAAAATTAACTCTATTGAAGCCTAAAGGCTTCAGCAAATCTATCTACTCATGCTAAGTAAGTAAGGCTAGGCAAACAGCATAAAACACATCATATTGTAACCCTAAGTAGCTTAGTCTAAGTAAAACTTACTTATTTGAGCTGAAGAACTAATATCTCTTAACACAGGGTTTCTTGCATCGTTCAAATTTGCAGTCCTGAACTGCTGATAACATTCTTGGTCATAGGAGGAACTTATGAGAGATTTCTAATAGTATCTTAAAAAACTCTTGTCTTATATTTACATTGACTTTAGTCAACAGAATAACCTTAGTCTGTCTTATTTTATATTGATAATGCCCTTTTAGGGGCTGGGTGAAGGGCATCTGCTGGCTGGGTCTACAATTTAATAGGCATATTACATCAGAATTTGATCCTGAAGTCTGATTTTCCTAGAGAGGCACAAAAAGGAGTGACTGCAGTGCTAAATGCTCCCGTTTGCACTCATTTACACAGGACTGAGTGTGCTTTTTACTCCAGCATAAAACAGCCAAGACAAATACTTTTCATGCAATGATCAGTTAAACTACGAAATTCCTTAGTGCAATGTGAAATCTAAAAGTTTGCATGAGTTCAAAACGTGATTAGGTAAATTCATGAAAGAAAAGTCTTCTGTGTATTGTTAAATACAAAGAACCCCATCTTCAGAAGTGCCTGAGCTATAGATCACCAAGTGCTGGGGGAGTTTCCTAGGCATGTAGCTCTTTGCACTCACACAGCTCCCTGTGTAACTGGTTTGGCCTCACCCATAACAACCATTTTTATGTATGGAAAATTCTCCCCAGAAGGATATTAAATTTGTTACAGAAAGCCAAACGGCCCAAACTCTGCCAATGGTGTTGCAATAGCAGCTAAAACTCAAAGCTTTAGGAGAAGATAAAAAGTGCTATGATTAACT
The DNA here is from genome assembly GCA_013400135.1 of Rhinoptilus africanus. Classification (NCBI taxonomy): domain Eukaryota; kingdom Metazoa; phylum Chordata; class Aves; order Charadriiformes; family Glareolidae; genus Rhinoptilus; species Rhinoptilus africanus. The sequence continues at coordinate 503,295 of VXBO01002872.1, forward strand.
TCCTCTGGCTGGGAATGAGGAAAACTCCTTCACGGAAGAGTGTCCATGATGTTTCATAAACACACAGAAAACCAGCCTTTGTTCACTGCTATCCTTGCATACATAAGGACTATTTGCAGACTGAGATTCAGGTGCACTCTGCAGCTTGGATGTCTCCAAAGTGGAGCATACCTGGAGAGATGAGAGGATCCTGGGACTGTTACTGCATGTGCTTCTCCTCTTTTCTCCCCCTTTCTCTCATAATGTGTTCCCAGCTGCTGCCAAGCCCCATCAGCTAGCTCTGGAAGACTTTTGCTTCGTCCTAGTAGTGCTGGTGTGGGGAAAATTACTTCAAAAAGTATGACCATTTTAATGAAAGGATGAGGACTACACCTGATGTCATAGGATGTCTGAAATTGCGGCTGGACTTCACACAATCATAGAATTGTTTAGACTGGAAAAGACCTTTAGAATCATCAAGTCCAACCGTTGTCCTAACACTGCCAAGTCCAACATTAAACCATGTCCCTAAGCACCACATCTACATGTCCTTTTAATACCTTCAGAGACGGAGACTCAGCCACTTCCTTGGGTAGCCCGTTCCAATGCTTGACAACCCTTTCAGTGAAGAATTTTTTCCTAATGTCCAATCTAAACATCCCCTGGCACAACTTGAGAAAATTCCTCTTGTCCTAACACTTGTAACTTGCTCCCACCCGACCGACCCCCACTTGATATAACGTCCTTTCAGGTAGTTGTAGAGCGCAATAAAGTCTCCCCTGAGTCTCATTTTCTCCAGGCTTCAACTCATGGTACTCTCTTTCTGCTGGGCATGAGGTATCTCAGAGCTTACACCAATCCTTCTTGCCTCTTGTTTTTTCAGCTGCAAAGGAGCACAAGCCATCATCACAGGAGACTCTCAGCTGCAGAGTAATGATCATCCTCTTGCCTTCCACTCTGCAAGCTTTTGAGGATCACTGGATTTTATCAAGGTTGCTATCATGACAAAATAAGACGTCTCATTTGTGGATCAAATTAAACATAAATTGCTCATAACACAACATATGAAAAATCTCCCAGCAAAACTATTTATATACCCCCCATTCATGCCTTAACTTCAGGGTGATTCCTGTCCTCTTTAAATTTAAGTCTAATTTGAGCAGGTTTTTAAATATTTATGTTTAATGATTTTCAACATTTTTTTTTTATTTTTTCCTTAAAAATTTGTTCTTCTTTATTGTACCATTTTCTTGGTTGATAATTCCCTTCTAAGGATATTTCAAGCCAGTTATTTTCTGATCGATGAAACAAACCCCTTGGGGGAGCCCAAAATGCATCCTCAGCTGAGGGACAAGACATCTCAAGAAAAGTCCATCTGTCTATTGTCTTTCTCCTCCCGTGCCTCTATCTGCTCACCTTTTCTCCTCTCCTCCCAGGTACTAGTTCCCTCCTACCTGGGAGCCTTATAGGGGGCGTGATATTTATTCTAGCAAGCACAATGGTGGTGAGAATTGAGGATGACTGAACGCTCCCAGGCCTTGTCTGGGTTGGCTCCCGGACCAACCATCTTGCCTTGGACTGGACAGTGCTGGGCGTATGAGGCAGTGGCTGGGTGCCTGCAAGCTCAAACTTTTTTCACCCCCAGCAAAATGGTAGGCCACATCAAGCATGGGGAGGAGGAAAACATGCATTTTCCTTCCAGAGGGAGCCAAAGCAAGCAGGAACAAAGCAATGAGGAGCTGGGGATGGGATGAAAGAGGAAGAGACTTCTCCCTTGAATATTTTGAGGAGGGCTCATGGTGGCTGCAGAACGAGTTCAGGGCTGGTGTAGCAGCCAGTAAGAGGCTAAACTGGGATCTAGGAACTGGTAGTATTAGGCTGGATGGGCTCAAAGTTGGCTTTACTGGAGCTTGAGTTGCAAAGGATTTCTGTAAGGGGGCTGGAACAGACCTCAGCAGTCAAGGTCTGGAGCAGAGCAGGGCGTGGGGTATATGTGTATTTGATGAAAGGGGAGCACTCAAGTAGACCAAATGCTCCAGAAATAAGGGGGCTTAGAGGACAAAGCTTTGAGAATTGCTGCATTAAGCATGTTTTGCCTGTTTATCCTCTCCTGAAAGGGAGCAGGGTGTGCAGTGAATTCCTACATTTTATTGTACCTCTTAGATTAATGTGCAAATACGAATCATACATTACTGCTGCATGCATGTTAAAAGGCAAAAGGAAGGAAAACCAGATGGAAAGGCAAGATGGTTTTTGTTGGTCCTTGAGTCCTCATGAGAATTTATTTGACAAGCTTAAGATATGGGCCCAGAAAACTGCCTCAGTGTTTATGTTGGAGGGAGAAAAGACTGAGATTTGTGGGGCCAAGCGTTATGCTGAGCAGTACAGAGATGCATTAAAAAGGACTGACCCCAGCCTTGGGACCCTTTATTTCCAATGTATATTTCACTCTTACTCTCTTTCACTTTTAAGTGACTAGAAATAATTCAGGGCCCTTTATTTTTGGATGGCTGCTTGGCAATTTTTAGTTGGGTCTTGTGTTTGTTTTTCTCAGAAGACAGGCATGTTGCTCTGAAATAAAACCTACTTTTCTTGTTCCTGTGAGAGTGTAAGACAGAGACACAATCTTTAACAGGTTCACCAAGGGACAGGGTAACAAACAAATTGTGAGTGACTAGATAAAGGTGCATCCTCTAATATCTATACTGCCATGACCATGGGTGCTAAGTGAGTACCAAGGGGACAGGCCATGGAAAGCAGCCAGGCTTGGTGCCCTACATGAATTTCTCTTCCACTGTGGGTGTCAGGGACTGGTTACAGCCAAGACTGTTTGTGATTTTAAACTGTTAAGCTGTACTGAGTCAAAGACTTGAAAACCGAAGAGCATTGATTGCTCCTAAAAAACTTGGGTCAATGCAAAGCTGAGGCTGAAGGCTGGTGGTGCGCAAGTGAGTTGTCCATCTACCTCTGTGAGTTAACTAGAACAAAGCTACAAATTCCTCCTCTTTTGTCCCCTTGCCTCTCCTCCTCCTTTTAGGAGGAGGAGAGCGCAGTCTCTGGAATCAGAGGCTAGAGTTGTAGGTGTTCAATGTACCTTTGATTTTTGTTTCTCTCCTTTGATAACGCTCCTTGAGAGTAGACCACCACCTGAATCCAACCCATCTTTTTAATGTCTCATAAATATTATTAGGTAGTCTAATGGAATATTTTTAAATTCAGACAAGCCTGTTTCTCTAGTGAAAACAGAGGTTATTAAGAAGCAACATTTTCATTCCTGTATTTTTTTTTATTTTTATTGTTTACAAAACTCCTCATCAAAGCGGTTACACATGGGAAAAATGACAAGGTTAAGAACTAGTGCAAATAAAAGGGTTGGCAAATTACATGTTAGTATGCCTTGCAATTGGAAAAAAATCAGCTGATGATTCCAGTTCCTTACATTTTAGACATTCTTTTGTAAATAAATTAGTTGCCCTCTCCTACAAACACAAGGCCTTGCAGAGCTCCTCCATTCACATATCTACACCCTTTGCCTCTTATTCAGCTGGACGAAGTCTTCAGTAATGCTTTTGCCAGTTTGTTTTCTTGCCCCTTTGTTTATCTTTTCTTCTTCTTGACCACTTTTCATAAACACCCACCCAGCAACGTGCAATCCCAGACAAACTACCAATACCAGTCAGTATTCAAACATGTGAGTGTCAAAGAGGAGAAATGGCATCTGGTCCTAATCCAGACAGCCAGAAACACATTTCTAATACACTGATGTTGTGTGTCAATGCATGTAGTTGTAAGTGGAACAGAAAGGGCTTTGTAGTAAGATCAAATGATGCAAAATGATTATGCCAGCACTTCCTGGAATAAACATCCTTGGAAATCTTTTCAAATACATCTCCTTTTTTTGGCACATTAGCTCATATTTTGCCAACATTACATATTTATTTTTCTAATTCAAGACTAAGACACCGTAGCACAGATAAAAATCATCTACTACTGACTTTTGTCACACCTATTTCAATACCTACTGTGTTCCTACGATCATTAATCCCTAAGCAGTTCATTTTGGTTCTAAGCAAAGCCAGTATTGACAAATGCACTTCTTAAATTGATAAAAATGCTAATCCAATCAACAAGTCTCACCTTCTGCTACAATCTTTAGAGTATACTGAGTTACAGTAATGGTCAATGAGGTGAAACAAGTTATGACAAGAGGTAATTAATATTTGTAACCCTGCTGGAAAGAGATTGCAGTGCAATGTAAAGGGATACCCAGTTGGACTGGGGACAGACTGGGAGCATGAGATGCCCGTGAAGAATAATTTCTGTAGAAAATCCAGGGTTTGCTAACCCTATCAGAGCACCACACTAATGTAAGTGCAAGTAATTTAGTGTCTAGTCTGGGATTATATTGAGTAATTTGAACACAGCAAGATGCTTTATAGCTGTCTCAGATGAGAATGTGCTGTGAACCCATAGCCACAGAGATATCTGAGAACAATATCTCCCAAAAGTTTGCCAGCTATGTTTTGCTGCTAGAAAACTTTACTGATGCTTTTTAAATATACAAAAAGAGAAGAGCAAAGCAAAGCCATTTGAATCTTAACATTATCAAAGAACAATGTGAGAACACATCAGCAATAACATTGCATAAAAAAAAAATCAGCATTTTTAATCAGATATTGCTACTGTAGGTATGAAACCACTAAGTAAAATTCCAGTAAATTCTAACATTATGAAGGTTCTTCAGCAAGACAAGAATGACACAGCCTTTCCACAGGAATGAGATTGCCTATCAAATGAGCCTTGAGGTATAGAGATACAGACTTTATGTAGCTCATGCATATTATCCCAAATGGGATTTTTTCTAGTTGAATCTATGCTCAAGAGATGGTTCCTCTGTGACTGCTGTATTTCTAAATTCCCTTAGACAATTGCTATACACAAGTAATGTCTCGGTTTTCCATTTGCGCAGGATAATTCCTTTTGCTATCACCAATCTCACTGACACCAACATTTGCTATTTGTTAGTTTGTCAGTCTGTTTCTAAAAGATGGACTTGATTATAGATCCATCTGAGAGCTTTATTGAAATAAAGTCTTACAGAGGCAGTTGTGGTGAAGCAAGATATTAAGAACTGCNTCCCCTTCCCCTCTCCTTTGCTTTTATTTGCTTTCTTTTGGGTTTTTTTGGCAGAGTTTGGGCACAATATTAATAGTTGTCATAGAGCAAAGAAAGAATTTTTGTCTCTGAAACTTGATGAGCCTAATATTCTTTTCAAGAGGTATGTATGTCAAGCACTAAGAGACCAACACATGTCATGCTGGTGTGTCACAGGTCTAGCAATTAATAGGACAATTCCAAGATGTGATGCGATCCCTTGTAACACTTGAGACATAAGGGAAAAAACACCAAACCATAATATAGCAGCAGTTCATGTTGTTGGCAATGACGGGTTGTCACCAGGTGTTCACAGAAAGTCATGAGACAGCCTGCCAAGCTCCAAATAGAAGTGTATTAAACTCAGTTGTGTGGTGTTTCAATGCCCTATTTTTTTAAATATTACTGGAGGCAATTTTTGTTTTCAGTTTTGGGTTAACACACAAATGCAACTCAGTGATGCTCAGCCAAAACCCACAAGTCTTGCCTATTTTGAATCAAAATCCTACAAAACCACAGTGTTTATCATGGTTTCTACATGAAGTCATAATTAACCCCAGGTTTGCTCAAAACTTCGTCCAAGTTAACTAAAAATTCTGTAAACTGTGGGGGACCCGGCTGAAGTATTGGATAAGTATGAAAACATGAGCTGATATTTGAGTTTGGTCTCATTCTGGGTTTTGCTGAAAAAGTTTCAAATGACTGTAGCTGCAATCTGACTACTTTATCCCAGAGGGTAGATTTTAGTAGAGATGAATTTAACTTCTAAACTACTGAAGTCCTTTAAGGCTTCAGTGTTATCCAGGACTCCAGATTTATTACAAANCAGATATTGCTACTGTAGGTATGAAACCACTAAGTAAAATTCCAGTAAATTCTAACATTATGAAGGTTCTTCAGCAAGACAAGAATGACACAGCCTTTCCACAGGAATGAGATTGCCTATCAAATGAGCCTTGAGGTATAGAGATACAGACTTTATGTAGCTCATGCATATTATCCCAAATGGGATTTTTTCTAGTTGAATCTATGCTCAAGAGATGGTTCCTCTGTGACTGCTGTATTTCTAAATTCCCTTAGACAATTGCTATACACAAGTAATGTCTCGGTTTTCCATTTGCGCAGGATAATTCCTTTTGCTATCACCAATCTCACTGACACCAACATTTGCTATTTGTTAGTTTGTCAGTCTGTTTCTAAAAGATGGACTTGATTATAGATCCATCTGAGAGCTTTATTGAAATAAAGTCTTACAGAGGCAGTTGTGGTGAAGCAAGATATTAAGAACTGCTCAGTGAATGCCAAGATCTGTCTTTTCCCTTCCCTTCCCTTCCCTTCCCTTCCCTTTTCCCTTGGAATCACTGTCTTTGTTTGTTTATTCTTGCATCACTTAACAGAAAAATCCTCTGCAACTGCAGAATTTCTCATAAAAAAGCAGCTTATTTCCAAACCATCTCTGTCCATTTCCTCTGCTGCATGCAGTGACAGCTAACAGGGGTCTTGGACGTGCTTTTCGCACGCTATGACCAGGCACAAACCCTGATGTTTCTGTATGAGAAGTAGGAAGTATGAGAAAAAGGTGGAAGTTTGATGCAGAAAGAAATCTCTCACAAGCTCTCACTCTGGGAGTGAATTTCCCTGTGCAGCGAGTGGGGGCTATAGCAGAGGAGACCCAGGATGGCAATTGGCAGGCAAACTAATGGACCGGTGCATTCTTTGGCCAAGCCTTGGTTTGCTGTTGCTTTCCAAAGCGAAAAACATTGAATTGCATGATGTCTGTGGCAACTCTAGTATTGAAAGCTTGGAGACCAACATAAGTCTTGAGTTTTACTCCTTACAGCAGTTGCAAGTTCATTTTCAATGCTGGTATAATTTACCTCCCTGCCCCTTACGTAACAATAATAATAATACTAAGAAGAAGATGAACAATAATAATAATACTAAGAAGAATGATTTCCTATATATTTTTGTTCCATTTGGGCTTTGCTTCCTTTTATTGAACTGTGGCTAAGCAGAGTTACAGGGTTTTCTGTCTCCTAAAGCTAGATCTAAATGCCTTTCAGGGAGAGCAGATACAGGAGAATCATTACTGTATTTATTTATTTTGACAAATAAAGAATATTTAATAGGTTTGGAGTCTGGTTGTTTACAAAAAGGAAGGGAGTGTGACAGTACTTGTGGCTTGGAATAGCAAACGTATTGAGGAGTGNCACAATATTAATAGTTGTCATAGAGCAAAGAAAGAATTTTTGTCTCTGAAACTTGATGAGCCTAATATTCTTTTCAAGAGGTATGTATGTCAAGCACTAAGAGACCAACACATGTCATGCTGGTGTGTCACAGGTCTAGCAATTAATAGGACAATTCCAAGATGTGATGCGATCCCTTGTAACACTTGAGACATAAGGGAAAAAACACCAAACCATAATATAGCAGCAGTTCATGTTGTTGGCAATGACGGGTTGTCACCAGGTGTTCACAGAAAGTCATGAGACAGCCTGCCAAGCTCCAAATAGAAGTGTATTAAACTCAGTTGTGTGGTGTTTCAATGCCCTATTTTTTTAAATATTACTGGAGGCAATTTTTGTTTTCAGTTTTGGGTTAACACACAAATGCAACTCAGTGATGCTCAGCCAAAACCCACAAGTCTTGCCTATTTTGAATCAAAATCCTACAAAACCACAGTGTTTATCATGGTTTCTACATGAAGTCATAATTAACCCCAGGTTTGCTCAAAACTTCGTCCAAGTTAACTAAAAATTCTGTAAACTGTGGGGGACCCGGCTGAAGTATTGGATAAGTATGAAAACATGAGCTGATATTTGAGTTTGGTCTCATTCTGGGTTTTGCTGAAAAAGTTTCAAATGACTGTAGCTGCAATCTGACTACTTTATCCCAGAGGGTAGATTTTAGTAGAGATGAATTTAACTTCTAAACTACTGAAGTCCTTTAAGGCTTCAGTGTTATCCAGGACTCCAGATTTATTACAAATATACTAAAACACCCTCTATCTAAAGATTTTCTATCTAGAAAATGCTCTTTTTACTCAACTTAATGAATTTCCTAATTAGAAAATCAAAAGTTTGGGGCAGTTTTGGTGTGTGGTAGGATGTTGGGGTTTTGGGAAGTGGGGTGCGGGTGGTATTGCAAGCAAAGCATGTTCTCAAGTATTTTCAAGTAGATACTTCTGTTCTCTGATTTGCTATCCAAAGCATTCTTTCAGGGTATTAGTAGAAAATGTTCACTCCTGTATATTTGGAGCCATTGAAAAGGAAAAATGAGAGACAGGGAGATAATGAGGTAAAAAGACAGAGAGAGGGAGTGACACAGAGAGAGAGAGAAAAAAAAAAAGTCTGTTAGGCCTCAGGAGGGCCCTTTGTTTGAAAATCACGAATAAATTTCTATGGTTGAAAATACTATTGGAGAATGTGTCACTTTGACAAAAGATCATTCTAGAGTGAAATCCTGACCTCACTGGGATCTCTGGAAATTCAGTTTATCTATACTGTACATAAGCTCCATTGGAAGCAGGGTTTCATCATGGATCTCAATGCAAAAAATGTTTATTCTCAGATAATTTCTATTTTCTACAACAGATTTTGATCTAACTACAGTTCCTGGACTTGGTTGGGAAGTCCAAAGTTGGTAAATCCTCAGCACTGAAGAAGGCCACATGAAAGGTCAGGACATTGCAAACATATTATTACAGCCTAAACTCCCACATATGAACATGTAGCTTAACAAATGTAGTTAAAACTAGGTAGTAATTTCCAGCAAATAAATTTTATTTTTCCAGAAAATTCTGCTTGTGAAAAACAAACCAAACCGAAACAAAAACAACCCAAAACTCAGCACTTTCCCAATTGCAATGAATTGCTCCTGTTACAGAAAGCTATGAAAATGATACAAGGGTTAAGAACAGTTTCAAACCTAAAACAACAGCATTGTTTAGCATTACTTTTTTCTAGCTATTTATTAACACCTAACAAACACTAGAGATAGAGATTTGATTTCAGTTTGAATTCGAAACTGATAATTTTAGCACCAAGTGTGCTATACAGTCACAACCCTATTACTTTAAAGCAATTTTAGTATTAAGTACAGATGGAGCATATATATACATGGCTTTATTAATAACCACATAAATCTATGTCTTAATTAATTAAAAGTCAACTGCTATGTAAAGATTTTACACTAGCTTAACCCTGGTTTAGTAAAACACATTCCCTAAATAGGAACTAAGCAACTGACAGGAGTTTCACTATTTGCATCATTAATTCTGACCCTTTATTTGCAAGACTCTCTCTCCCAAAAGTAATTCATCTTGGTTATCACAGCACACCAGAAATTCACACCTAACGCCAGGTTTCAAATGATTTCTCCCCATATGGCAGTTTCCTCAGTTACCATGCAACAGTCCCAGGGAAGCGCATCTTTTGCATAACCAGCTTCTCTAATAAGCTGATCACCAGTATATTTCACATTAGTGGTGTGAATATGTTTAAACTTAAAGTAGGAAACCTATTTTGCAATTAAGAATTCCTGCTAACAGCTAACACTTTTCAGGTTTCCATTTCAATTAGTGGAGGGAAGGGCACTGCAGCACCTGTAAGTTCAGAGACTTGAAACAATTTGTGCATTCACAGATTTCTTTCTGTAGATACTCATTTCTTGATATGTGCCCATTCTTTCCAATGTGTGTTAGACATTGAACTCTAGATCCATAAGAAGTCCTGCTATCTGCAATTCCCATCTTTATTTGTTTGCAGAACTGTGAGGTATGGTAGTTTAAAACCAGGAGGAACACTGAGAAAGCCTTCCTTTTTCCTACTGTCAGTCTCTTTGTGCTCACAGCCTATGGACTGGAAATCTCCACTTTAGGTATTAGACACAGAACACATTTGGCAGCGTTCAGCAACACTGTCCCTGAGGGACTGTCTAAAAAAACTGGTCTAGAGAAATTAAATTTCTCTTTTCTCTGTGACTACAGAACACGGCACATATAGCTTACACTTCAGATGATGATGGATTTACACTAGAGGAGCAGCAAAGGAACAATGCTCGGCATTGAGACGTGTGGAAAATCCTCCACAAGAGGAAGTAACCTAAAGTACTCATGTAAAACACGTTCGCAATTCACAGGGTCAGAGGGAAAGAAGATGATCAGATTGCAGAAGAGGTAGTACCCACTGCAGCCCAGAAGCTTTTAGCCTGTAGGGTTGTCACACTGAGGAAGCCAACTCTTACCCATTTGTGTTACTGATTATTCAAACTGTGTTCATGGGTGCATTATAGAAGCTTTTTTAACTAGACTTTATCACGTATCTCAGCATATTAATAAAGGATACAAATGTTTCTCTCTTCATGGCACATGCACTTCTGTAGAATCACAGAATCATAAAATGGTAGAATCATAGAGTGATAGAATCATAAAATCATAGAATCATAGCATGGTTTGGACTGGACGGGACCTTAAAATCATTTAGTTCCAGCCCCACTGCCCTGGGCAGGGACACCTCCCACTAGACCAGGCTGCTCAAAGCCCCATCCAGCCTGGCCTTGACCACATCTCTGGGAAACCAGTTCCAATGTTTCACCACCCTCAGACTAAAGAATTTCTTCCTAATATCTAATCTAAATCTGTCCTCTTTCAGTTAAAAATTGTTACACCTTGTCCTATCACTATAGGACAGGGAAGGGGCTATAAGGTCTCCTAGAGCTTTTTCTTTTCCAGGCCAAACAACCCCAACTCTCTCAGTCTGTATTCGCGGGCCAGTGCTCCAGCCCCCTGATCATCTTCATAGCCCTCCTCTGGACCCACTCGAGCAGGTCCATGTCTTTCTTATGCTGAGGACCCCAGAGCTAGGCGCAGTACTCCGGGTTGGGCCTCACCAGAGTGGAGTACAGGAGCAGAATAACCTCCCTCAACCTGCTGGCCATGCTTCTTTTGCTGCAGCCCAGGATGTGGTTGGCTTTCTGGACTGCGAGCGGACATTGCTGGGTCGTACTCAGTTTTTCATCCACCAACACTCCCAAGTCCTTCTCTTCAGGGTTGTTCTCAATCCACTCATCACCCAGCCTGTATTTGTGCTTGGGATTGCCCCAACCCAGGTGTGGGACCTCGCACTTGTCCTTGTTGAATTTCATGAGGTTTAAACATGCTCACCTCTCAAGCCTGTCAAGGTCCCCCTGGACAATATACTTTCCCTCTAGAGTATCAAACACACCACCCAGCTTCCCGTCATCTGCAAACTTGCTAAGGGTGCACTCAATCCCACTGTTCACATTCTCAACAAAGACAATAATAATTAAATAATACTGGTCCCGGTATGGATCCCTGAGGGACACTACTTGTCACTGTTCTGCACCCAGTCGTCGAGGCATTGACCGCAACTCTTTGAGTGCAGCCACCCAGCCAATTCCTTATCCACCGAGTGGTCCAAAATGGAACATTCAGGCATCGATCCCACTACCTCTCACATTCTAGGTGCGTGCTTTACCATTTGAGCTAATTCCCCTTGCTTTCAACAGACACCAGTTGTATAGGCTGCAGCACAGTATCTTTTCAAACCAAATAAATCAAGCATGGTAGTGAAACAAGTAATAATAATAATAACATTTTTTATAAAAATTCAAAAAGTGATTGACAGAGGGAAGGAAGGAACGATTATAAATCCAGCAGGTAAAATAATTGCAGCTCCTTCAATCAATGTTTTGGCTGGGGATGGGTCGTATGTTTGGATATCTTACAGAACAGATCTGGGCCCTGGGCAAACAGATTGAAAAGGCAAATAACAGTTTCTACGCCATCAGATGACAGAAGCTGGAGCTAAGACTCATGGACATCCTTTTGCATGTAAGAATAAAATTTGGCACCATACTTTCAATTGTGTTCACCGTCCTAGCATGGATCACAGCTGTTCTACATACCCTCCTCACATGGATCATAGCTGTTCTAAATCATTAATGCGACATTCTTTAAAAATACCACAAAAAGAAAGATGTTCTCTTCACAGTTTTCTTCCTTGCTCAAATGCTTTTGCTGTGTTTGAACACTTAGACGAAGAGAAAATACCTTTTTCTTGAACATCATCTTTAAATTACTGGTTATGGATCTTCTCTACCTTGTCCACAGGGAAATGCCCTCTGTAATTTGAATAGTAAGCAAAAGTAACCATTAAAAGGGAGTAGAGGTTCCTGCCTCACACAGCGAGTTTTTCTCACCTGTAACTACTCCTTGGCTCCAGCTAACTGCTTTTTTGTCTATGCTTTTCCTCCAAGTCCTTACAGATGCCTTCTAATGGACGTAATTCTAAAATGTTAACTCAAAGAAGCAATACATAGACTCAACAAATCACACAATAATTCAGGTTGGGAGAGAATCAGAGGGTCTCTAGTCCATCCTCCTGTTCTATCCAGGATCAGCTGTAAGGGCAGGCCAGGTCTCTCAGGGCTGGGTCTCCAAGGACGGGGATGGCACAACCTTGCTGGGAACCTGTCCCAGTGCAGGTTTCTCCTCGCAAAGAAACAGTTTTTCTCCTGTCATCCATTGCAAACTGCTCCTTTTCTAATTCTTGCCCACCAAACTTGGCAAAAGCACTTAACAAGACAAAATTGAAAAGAACTGAGATCTTCAACTTGGGCAACCTCATAATAGTAATTTAGCCCAGAAGGATCCTTTTCCATATATGCTACATCTCCTCTCCCATGTTCCCCAAAATATCCCAAGACTGTCCAACAAACTGCAGTGAAAGAAGAAAGTCAGGGAAGAGCCCTATATCGCATAAACAGCAGATATCCATTATCTTAGTATCTTAGTTTCATGATCATGCAAGGATTTAAAATGTATTCTGCAGCTCATGTCTTTTCTGAGTAGCAGTGTCATATTCATGTCAATCATATTTTTCCTCAGTATATTGTTATCTTAAATCTCTCTTTAGTCTATACATTTATGTGGTTGCATTTTTCCTTTTGATCTGCCCATTCACTAGATGCAAACTAACAAGTAGCCAATACTAGGGAAATTTTGCTACCTGACTACTTAAAATTGATTCCCTGTAAACGGCTTAAAACAATATCACAAGTTAGATGTGCTCTAATGTATTCCCTTGGTTGAAAACATAACAGCACAAATAAGTGTGAGCAGCCACATGCAATTATATGGTCACGTAAATGAGGGACAAAACCTGAACTGACAGAGAAATTTGACGTTCACTGAAGACAGGTCATCTGGCACTCGGGAGCAATAAACAAGATTCCTTAACAAACCAACCAGTAGCAACCAAACTGAGGAACGAGGGAGGCAGACTGCTAAAGCTATACCGACAAAGCCATACAAATAAAACCAGTCATGTGCAGCTGGAGCGCTCCCTGAGTATCACATCCTGGCTCTCGGATGGAAATGGCTGCCAAGTGTCTGCTGAATGATGCTGTAGCCTTGCTTACAGCATCCATTTATTTTGTGCTCCTAAGGCTGCAGGTTTATAGATCCAGAGCCATACAATCTAATGCTTTGTGCCCACGCACTTTGTTTTATATTAAGATGCTCCCAAGTACCTTGTTTCCAGGTTTTCGGCTGCTTTAAACCAATATTCTCCCTCTTTATTCCAGTCACTTGGCAGTCTTAAAAGTTGCTGTGCCTGGCCTCAGGGAGATCCTGAGAGTAATTCATGGAAAAAGTGAGATGGAGTAATGACACCTGTACCACTTCCCTCTCTGTTTCTATTTGGTTTCCCTCTTCATGATTAGTACAGTCTGTGAGAAATGAGAACATTCCCCTCCATACTGAAGTGCAACAATATCCCCTCATTGCAGACAGAGATGATTTAAAGACAGTGCAAGGTTCAGTTAACCCTTCAGAAGGAAACCTGTAACTCAGCAGGGAGTGGTAATAGAAATAATGATGTACAGTGAAGGGAAAGAGAACTGTTTTTTCCTGACTTGCAAGGTTTATTTCATACCAGGAATTACCAAAATTCTGCAGAACATATCACACATAGCTTAGTTTTTCAGAGTTTCAACTCCATTTCCAGACTGAAGTTGGAATAAATTTTAGGCAAAGTTGTGCAAGACTGCTCAAAACAGACAGCTGAGCATGTTAAGATGTGCAGAACAATTTCTCTCATTTTCAAGCTGCAGTTTCCATGAAGGATCGCTAAGGTCTACCTATTTTATGTATTTTTATACATTCAAAATGTATGTTTGAATACGTAGTGGAAAATGTGGATGGGATTCTGTTATCAGGAGTGATGTTTACTGACAGCTGATATGGTCCAAGGTGCGCAGTCTCATCTCTAGCTGCCACTCCAGAAAGACACAGGTCTCCCACAGGTCCTGAGTGATATCTGCCACTCCCAGATAGATATCTTTAACTGGCTATCTCCAGAGAGTTGTAAAGCCATACTTTCCACAAAAAATGCCCCACGGCCAATGGAGGTTCATGTGGTTACATGCATACAGGGGGATGATCCAGGCCTTCAGATTTCACCTGAGGAAAATTCCAGTTGAATGAATGGGCATTTTGATTGATGTCAGAATCAGATATTCTGTATATGGAGAACATACACCCACTTCTACCACTTCAGCCTTCAGCATTTGGTGGTTTTTTTAGAGACGGTTTCTGTGAACTGATGCGTGTTTGCAAATCCCAGGCTTCTAATGGAAGATGTGAGGAATCGGCACCTTTCCATGTCAGAAACTAATTCCATTCATTTTGAATCCACCAAGAAAATATTTTTTTGCATAAATAATCACTAAATGGTGACTAAATCACTAAATCACACATGCAAGTGAAGGGGACCCCTGGTTAGCCGTTAATAATGGGTAAGTGCCAGCTGTCTGAGGTGTTCTAATATCCATAGGTGATTATTACTTTATAAATTTAAATATTGTAAAAATACCCAGTAGGACATACAAAGCCCAATCTGCAGATGGTGAAACTCTGAATAGTTTCTTTGTCAACTCTAGCCTTTAATTCTAATTTAATAGGGCAGCCACATAATTAAATTGTGATTAATATAATTTATTTAGCATTAAGAGGCACATGTGTACTGAATATGAAATATATAAGCTTCTAATGAACAGCTGCTACTTAACTTTATTGTCTTTCTTAGCATGAACTCAAATGAATTATATCCTAAGCTGAAAGTATTTGATACTGAGATTGTCACAAAGAATCACCAAAATGAACATTATTTCTTTAACCCAATTAAAAAGCATCCGAGTTGCTATCGAATGTATTTTACAAACCAGGATTATTTTTAAATATGTTATGATGGAAGGTAATGTAAAAGATGGACTGAGAAGCCTGATTTGAATAACTAATATGATGAAATATTGAATTATCATTATAGTCCTTCTCTCTGTAGACCAATTATCTGAGTGTGTGTTTGCATGCACTGAGCTGGAACTCCACACTGCTAGAGCTGACAACAACTTGGTCTGAATACGAAACAACTGAAGTAGTCACACCCTATAGATCTAATCTCATATAGGGCATACATGTACAGCTTCTCTCACACTTTTTTTTTGTATTTGAGAAATGCAAACACTTCTTACCAGTAGAGGAGATGCTCAACAGTGTGTCAGAGATGGCATCATAGCTCTGCCCTCTTCTCAATCAGTGTTGAATCATCACCAGTTCAGAGAAATATGTGCTCTGGCTGTTTGCTTGATGTAGTACGTCTTTGGTAGTAGTACTTTGTTGGTACTAATTTGGGGGGTTTATGCAGGAAAGGGAGGAAGTGTGCATCCCTGAACTTCCCCTCCTGTGGAAAAAAGTGCTTGGAACTGAAGTGCATAGCCTACTTTCTTTTCAATGATTTTAAAAGAAAATAAGCTATTTTGTATGCTTTGACATGAATCACAGGAATCACGTCTCTTGTTATCTGAAAATGTAATACAGATACAGGTCCATCTTTCCTGTTCTGCAGCTTATACTTGGTGGAATCTGCTGTGCATACTGCTAGATCATAGCGGTACACACACTTGAAAAAATGCCATTTGTCATCCCAGTTATTGGAACAGAGCCCAATAGATGAATGTCAGGAGACCACCAACTGAGTGTGACGAAAAGCACTGAGGCTTAAGATTTCTGGGTGACTCTGTTATACTTGGCTGCCCTTGTGGAAAAACACCCACGTTGCTGCTAATATCCAGCTATTTCATTTCTACAAACAGCATCTCCCTCTCTAAATATCTATGTATTATTCCGCAAGTGAAAGTCACTGGATTTGGGGATTAAATTATCACCTCTGCTTGCACTGTAAATAAGCAGGGACCTGCTTCCCTCACCTCTGAGCGAGTCATGAGGCAGAGCACTGGAATGCACCCCCAGCCTCTAATCAACAGTGTTTGCACATCAAGGATTGCTGCCTTGGGGAACCTGCCGAGAACAACAGTAAAAATCGCTTAGACGTTTTTTCCTTTACCAAAGACTGCAAATAAACTTGCTATAAAACCTGCTTTTCTCTTTACCCCTGTAAGAGGAATAATACTAGTAGAAGCTGACAGTTTATTTCAGGAAAACATGCTATAATTACTGTTCCAACACATGATAAGTGGTAGCTGTCTGTGCTGTTTTGTAACTTCTAGTAGTCACCATACCAGCACAAAACAGATGATCCCTGACCCAAAAAATTTTCAGTCAAGTGTAGGTCATGATCAACAAATTGAGAAACAATGAAGCAATATTGGTCCATGCCAGTAGCTCTACCATAGCAGCAGCACTGTTTTACAGGGTTTTTTCCCTATGCTGCGTGGCAAAGGAATGCCTTTTAGAGGAAAATTAATTTCCTTAGCACGTATAGATTGCCTCTGTTGAGTGTAAGGGGCTGCCCAGCAGACAGCACAGAAATGTTTGTTTCAAAATCAAACAAGCAGACAAGGAAAGGGCCAGTGCTCGGGGCTGATCTGAAGGAAAACCAAACTGGTAGGATGACAGTGGGCTGACAGAACGCTTAGGGTATCTGCAAAAAGAGGGAGACAGAGATGGCAGCAAGGTAAGGGCTGACAGAAGAAGAGCTCTGCACCAGGAAAACGGTCATCTGCTCCAGTTGGATGATGATAAGCATTTGCTTATAAAAGCATTGAACTGATTGAGATATGATGATATATATTTGTGTTGGATGAGACAATATCTCAAATGATAGAGGATGTATATTTTTAATATATATCTTCTAATAAATAGATCATATTTATTCTGAAATGCCAGAGGGCTTGCAGCTCAGCTGGGAAATAAAATTGTAAGTATGTTCAAGTTTAAGCCTGGTTCTAAAAATACTTAGATTTTTAATTCCCAGCAAAATTAAATTGCAATCTGTGTAACCAATAATAAATGAGTGCTGCAAAGTGATACCAGGAACCAGCTGGAAGTGGGAGCTAACAAACATCACACTGACTGAGAGAAAAATGGGGAAGATATACCCCATGATGAGCCTTCAGGGAACAGAATTAATGTTTGATGCAGAGCAAAACTCACAAACAGGCTTAACAGAGTGGCAGCTAAGGAGAACTTGGTGCTACAATGATATTCAGCTAAGATTTTAAAGGAGAGGTCTTGGGCAGAGAAAGAGATTTGTAGGTCATCTGTATCGAGAGGATAATTGAATTTGTGCTCTGTGATGAGATTAACCAAAGGTAAGATATAGAGATGAGTGAGAATGGAAGCAAGGACAGATACATTTGGGATTCCCACTGAGAGCTAAGTGAAGACAAGGACATGCTTCTGATGGATATGCTGAAGAGAGTAAGAGGACCAGGGGACACCAGAATCACAGCTGGTGAGAGGAAGTGCAATTTCAAGGAAAAGACTAGGATTGCCTCTTACAAAAATATCTGGCACATCTAAGGATGGAGTAATTTTCTCTAAAATTTTGATTAAAATATATTGCCAAAAATCTTGATAGGTGTGGCTGCAAATGAATGCAAGGGGAAGAAGCTTGGAGAGTCAAGGATAGAACTGAAATGTGTGACCTAAGATTATTCAGTGGCCTTAAAGAATAAAGGAAGAAATATCCTAGTAGCTGGGGGAGCAAGGGTAAGGCAAGGGTGGTTTTGATACAGGAAAGACAATAAACCTTGCAATAAGAGAGGGAAAAACAATAGAAAAAATGAAAATACTGTGATAAAAAATAAAAAATAAAAAAAAAACAAGAAAAAAAACAGTAGGGAGTCTGGGACATGGTACGGAAAAGAACTCCTATGGCAGAGCAGGTATGAGGAGAAAAGAGCAGGAGAGAAATGTGGGATGGGAGGGAGGAAAGAGTTGTGAGAGGGAATGGAAGTAAGATGAGGAAGATCATGTTGTATTTCACTTTTTCTCTTGAAGGTGTTGGAATCCTTCATGAAAAGAAGAACAGTAGTTTTGACAAACAAATCAAAGATGGCAAAAAAGGAACTAAGATATGTGTCACTCTAAATATGCAAGGAAGATAGTGTTGATCTGGCAAATAGATTTATCCAAATGGAAGGAAAGGGAGAATGAAAAGAACTGAAGGGCTAGTGAAGCTGGAGGTAACTGCACAGGAGGAGAAGAGCTCAGAGGAGAAAGAACAAAAAAGGAAGAAGATGAATACTTAAGTCAAAGGGAACGAAAGCCATTGACAATGGACAAGAAGCGAAAAAACACAGTCTGTGCTATGAACATATNATCTGGCAAATAGATTTATCCAAATGGAAGGAAAGGGAGAATGAAAAGAACTGAAGGGCTAGTGAAGCTGGAGGTAACTGCACAGGAGGAGAAGAGCTCAGAGGAGAAAGAACAAAAAAGGAAGAAGATGAATACTTAAGTCAAAGGGAACGAAAGCCATTGACAATGGACAAGAAGCGAAAAAACACAGTCTGTGCTATGATGATATTGTATTGTGCCCATCATGACCCAGAAACCAAATCTGCCTCTGTGCACATTTCTGTCAGACAATTATAATGAAGTTTTTGTGTTTCCATATCAAGGCTAATGTGGTGTTGTGATGTTGTCATCCGGATTCTTAAGAAACGTGCTGACACCATTTATTTTTTTGGCGGGGGCTCAGTTGAGCCCTTCTGGCACCTCTGGTAAGGACCACTTTCCATCAATGGGAATGAGGTAGCAGTTTGTTTGTGTAGTATGGTTGTCCAGGGGATAAAGCAAAAAGGCAGGATCTTTTCTCCTGTGCTAGGATTAGCTCCACAGCAACAGAGTGGCAGAGATTGCAGCTAGAGCTGCTTAATTCCTACCACATAAAGGTCTTTGTTATTGGTACACTAGGTATTTATGTGGATGAAAAAATACTCTGTTAAATGTAATGCTTCCCATAGAGGGAAAAGTCTGGCCCAAAATTTTGCCAGTTACATTTATTTCCCACAGTTTGAATTGACAATGTGATTTGGAGAATAAAACTGCTGTAGGCTGCAGAAAGCAGGCTTCTCTGTTTGTCTAGAGATCCCTGTTTCAGCAGGGCTTCCATCTGCTGGGGATCTACTGCTGTGCCTGGTCATATGGCCCTTCTACTCTTTTGTGCAGTTTCAGTCACCTTTATCACGTCTCTTTATTCCTGAAGTTCCTCAACTGGGACACCAATGACCAAAAAGCACGAGGAGGTTGTTCAGGCAGTCCTGAGGTGAACTCAGTACCGCAGACATACAATACTTTCTTAAAGCAGGTCATTTATGTAGATGTTTTTATTCAAGTGAGTTAACTGTAGGGAGCCCATCAAAAAAATTTGGGTTAAGGGTGTCATGGAGTGATAGAGACGAGAGAGTAAATCAGGCCCTCCTGCTTATAGCAGCATATTTACAGGGTGGTTTTGGTGACAGCAGATAGCTTCTGTACTTAATGATGAATAGCCAAGGTGTTTTGAGTAGCAAGACGTTCTCAGGAACATTTCTAGAAAAGTATTGTAGGCATTGTAGTGAAGATCTGGAGAATATAACAATTAAATCCTTTCTAATGCAAGAACCTGAGGTGGGTTAACGTATACTGAGAACATTGGTCTGGATCTCTTTGCTTTAGTTCTCCTGGTTTTGAAAAGAGTATAACAATGCCCAGTTCCTTTGTAGAGGTGAGCCAAGTACTAATTCAGTCTCAGGACTGTACTTTTTTCTGACGCTGCTGTAGACTGCCGTTAAGAGGAAGGATTAGTCTAGACTATTATTTATTTTGAAATTCACGTCTTTGTATCTCTGTCAGATATATTGCAGTGTCACTATCAATGTTTGCCCCAGGCAAATTCTGTAAAGTAATAGAGATTGCTGAACAGCATCAACAGCTCTGGATTTTTTCTCAGAAATGACATAACGCAAGTATTTTTTTGTGTCAGGCTACTGTCACTGGTGGTCTGAACAGTGGTGAAACCTGCATGTTTTGTACCGTGAGGTGTCATCTGAGCTTTACCACATTCATATAACCACTCAGATTTTGCTGTCATTGCTTTAGAAAACACAAAGCCCACCCAGGCCATGAAACCCACGTGGTGCAGCAGCATGTGATGCGGAAATACTGGGTCCATTTAATGCAAAACTTCACGCATACTTGAAGTGTGAGAAGCCTTTGAGGCAGAGCCATTCTACAGTACACTGAAGTACACCTTGGCTGGGTCCTGAGCCTGTGTAAAGGACAGCTGGCCGCTCACAGCTCCCTCATGAAAATGGTTGTCTGTGGGCCAAGGGGAGCCATCCTGCATGCCACCGCATTGCCAGATGGACTGCGGGATTCAGGAAGGGAAATCACAGCTATTTAGGAGATGGCATGATCCTGTGGCCTCACACCAGGGCTGTATGATGAACCAGGGACAGACATACTATTTTAGCCATTTGTGAAAACAGCAGACGGAAACTTCTAACAGAAGCAAATAAGGTAAAAGAGTGTCATGAGAATCTTCCACAACGTCTAGCAAAGTGAAAATGAGCCTTTCATGTTACATCCATGAATTACTGAGTTGATTAAACCAACAAGCATTTCCAACAGTCAAACACAGAAGTACAGCACAAATCTGCAATCCTTACACAGACAAGTGATCCTACTACCTTCTCTGGGACCAATTTGTATGACTAAAAGCCACTCTTTTATACAGAATTGAACTCAACAACATACTTATAAACCATCATACCATCAGAATGGTCCCTTTGTCTATTTTGACGTTCCTATTTTCTGTGCATGTGTGGATTATTTTAGGTATACATTTCATCTTCTGTTTAAGGTTGTTTTCCAAAAATTAGGGATGGTAATATTTTAATGTGTTCTGCCTTCCAGAAGATCTTCACCTCTTTGGTACTAAGTGCATTGAAGTACACATTCCCAGAAGAAACAAAGGGAGAAATGTGGATCATTCACAATTTGTGACCTTTTTTTTGCTCTTCCAATTTTTCTACCCTTACCCGTGTCTCCTTGAGTCTATCTGCTGTCTAAATGAGTTATTTTCATGTTGTCATCTGGAAGGCAGGTAGCACAGCAGCCAGACCTCAGTCTTGCCTTGAACTTAGTATCACAGAATATCACCCTGACTTTACATCCTGGTGAATGAATGACGCAGGGGGAGGTGTGTTGGGCTCCAGGACACAGTGAGTGCTGTGCAGCGGCTCCAGGTTTACAAACATCCCCTTTCCCTTACCTTCAACCAGAGCACAGACACTTGTTTCATTCTGTGTCATCCTGCACTGTCTCCCCACTGGGCAGCCTTCCTCAGATCAAAGCCTCATTAAATCAATTTTTTCTTGCCCCTTGCTTCTACACATTGTCAGATCTCAGAGAAAGTGTTGGACCTGTCTAGAGCCCACCGGTGAGGGCGAGTCACTTAGGGCCTCTTTTTAAACAACTGAAGGTCCTGCTGTGCTGAATTTCTCCTGTTCTTGTCAGCAGCATGAACAGCTGTGGCAAGGAAATTGGAAGGAGGACTTGGTATAACCAAGGAGCACACAGGGAGAGCGTGGGTGTAGCTCACACCAGGCAGTTTGGTTCAGAGTGGCTTGGGAAGAGGGGATATTTTTGAGACTTTTGCACAGGACCACCATGGTGATAGTAATTTGTAAGCAAATATGAGGACAAATGACCTCATGTTTGTACCCCATTCAGTGTCCTGTGGCTTCTACATAAAACGATGTGGATGAACAGTTGGAGTGAACCTATGCTGCAGCCAGCTTCAGCATTTCCAAATAGCTCCATGGGTTAGTGGCAGCTTGAGTGTAAAACAGAACAGCCTGAAGGCAGTCCTAATTTACAGCAATTCAGCCAAGCGATGGAAAGTGAAATCCAAGGAAAGTGCTGGTGATAATCCCTAGGACTGAAAGATTTAGGTCAAACTCCAAACTGCCAAACTGGGCAGAATCTAGTTCATTTTGGTTGGCATGACAGGCCCCTACCTCGTTCTGGGTATCTTAGTGCTTTTTTGGTAAGATAGGATAAAAGAGATAAGATGCAAGATTAAAACAGACAGCTATAAAGATCTTTGAAAGAGGCGAAGGATGAATAATCCTGGAGAGGATACTGAGAGCTAAGATGGATGGTGGGAGATAAATTAAGGTGGAAGGTAGGGAAGGATGCTTGCTTTGTGACTTGAATCCCTTATGAAAATCAAAAGGAAAAAATGAAAATGGAGAAGTAATAGGAAGAAAGGTAGAATGGAGACTTGAAATAATGTCTTTCAGAGCAGGTATGGATCACTATGAATAGTGCATCACTAATTACAAAGACTTAAGTGCAGCCATGCCTCTCATATTAGGCATGTCAACCGGAATTTTAAGGGAAATTCTCATACTGTAAGAAATGTCATAATTTGTCTATTTCTATCAGAAACCATGTGTATTGCTGCTTTTTCCAGTGAGAGTTTCTTCCCCAGAGATCAGTTCTTCTGTGTAGCAGTAAAGCCACAAGCCCTTGCCTGTGAACTGGCAATCTGTTTCCATGGAAATGAATAGGATGTCACAAATGTAGCACTATGACTTCATTTCAAGATTGAATGCAAGGAGAAGATGGGCAGGAAAAGAGGGATCATGAGTTATTTCAGGGTCTTACGATTGCCCACTGTAAATCTCCTCTATTTGGACAGATAATGGGGAGGAGGGAGAGGGTTGAACTGGACTGAGTCATCCTTGGGGTTGCTCAGGTGGGAGATGAAGGTTGTGATGATGATTGTTCTTTGTGGGACGACTCCTCTTGTGAAAGAAAAGCAATTGGATTGCTATAATTTGTGTCTTAGGTAGTATTTTCAATTTGTTGCAAGAGCTATGTACTCTTATATTGCAGTGTACTAGAACCAAAAAAAGTGAATAATTTGTGGCAAGAGAATGAAGCAGCTAAATGGAAGAAAGGTTTCTCTTTTATGGCACTAGAATATTTCTATTACTTTATATACCAGTTTTTCAAGCTGTAAATCTTGAAGTAAAAGATCACCCCACTTCACACTACCAACTAGTGCAAAGGGCTGATTCTTCCTTTGAAAAGCAGGGAGAGAGTGTTTTACCAGCAAATCCAATATTTTACAGGCCATTTTTGTTCAGTTTTACCTTCTCTGGTTTCTTACTAGACTCTGCCTCTGACCTAGTGCTTATATTTGAAGCTAAGATGAAATTCTACAGTTCTTTTACTCCTTCTGCTTCAGTGTCCTGTTTATCAGTTGTGTTTACACAGCACAATGGACCGTGTTTGTCCAGGCAGTTCTTTTGGAAGTCAGAGGCAAAGGGTATTCAATAACTAAAAAGACTTCTCAAAAACGAATATCTATTTTGAGAAAGTCTTGCTTTTGAAGTCTGCCAGATTTATTTATTTATTTGTTTATTTTTAATCTTTGCATCCCCAGGCATTTTCCTGTCCTGGCATTGTCTTTTAACAACTGTTAAGTGTTTGCTGAGAGGTGGTTTTATCTCATCCCATTCTTCCCTTTCTGCTTGTTTTTTTTTCTCTCTTCGCATTCCAGGTAAACTAAGCCAACTCAGTCATACAGTGAGGATGGCGAGAACTAGGTCAACACACATTATTTGTAAACCATTACAGAGCTCTTCTAATTTTGTCACAGACATCGGAAAGGCTTGATGTTTACTTTCTTCCTCTGTAACTTGTTAAAAAGCCATCTGGGGAATATTAGACTGTGACACTACAAAATAAATCTTTTGAATGTTGTCCTGTATCAAGTAGGCAAGGCAACCGAGAAAGGCAGGATGCTTATTTACCCAGCCACACCCCAGCCTCAATAGATAAGGAGAAAACTGTGACCTCTTTCTTGATGACCTTTTCCTCTAGCTGTGGAGTGCTCACTAAAAGCCAAACATTTAAAAACTGTCTTTTCCCTTGCTGCTGATTGAAAACTGTGATACATTTCCAGTGTCAGCCTGTATTCCCTCATTTAGAAAACCAGCATCCTTTTGAATGATACAGTACGTTTGCTGTTGACTGGTGAGGCCTCACAGTTTATCCCCGTGAGCAAAGAATGATGTAGGAATGGAGAGGAAGCTGCATTATCCCTCTGAATGGAGAGATGCAAAAAGCAGTCTCTGTGCTTTGCATTAGAGCATGAGTAGCCATAATATTGGGTGCAGGAGGTAGTAAGTGCTTTCTTTACCCACAAATCTTTGAGAATAACCAGATCTTTAAAAAATTTAGTAGCTGAGTATTTTGTCCATTGGCAAGAAGCAGCTCTTTGATATGGTTTTTTTATTTCTGTGACTAAAATAAACCATGAAGGTGATCAGATGTCTGGCTTTTCCAGTGTAGTATTGCATTTGCAGATGCTTTGAAGAACAAATCAGGCGGGAAACAGGTATCAGATTCCAGAAGTGCCAGTGTTTACCTGTACGAAATCTAGTTACTACCCTCTGATGAAGATGCATTCAACCTTTCTGACCTTCTTGATGAGAATTACATTTCAGTAGGGCCATTTTGGCTGTACATTGTGGGAGGATATCTTAGAACATTAATTATCTTCAGGGAAGAGGTACTATAATGCTATCACTTGCTAAAAATGGACTTAATAGGGGAGAGATTTCCCTTTGTTTTCTGTGGCTGTCTGCAGCGTGAGTTTGCTTGACCCAGTGACAATCAATTGTATCCTAATTGGCTCAAGAGTAAGGTTTTTCTGCCTATGTATAACCATTTCAGACATGTACAGGATGCTAACAAAAAGAAACAGTGAAACTTAGAGGTCTTCTGTATAGAAATAGGTATGTCAGACTCCCAGGTAATTACGTATACCCATGGTGAGCCATGTATTACTGACAAGTAAGAAAGTAACCGAAGAGATCACAAACATTAACTGAGGAGGTACTAGAACTTAATGTAAATGCTTGAAGAAGCCCTTGAGGAGTACTTTGAGATACAAGATTGAATTCCAGAGTGTTATTCCCGGCCAATCCTGCTGCCGGGTGAGCACTATAAACTTAATCCGAGCACATTAGTATAGATTAGAAGGTGCCCTTCCCTTCTGACACCCTGATAGTTAGAAGCTTTCGTGCCTGTATCACCTTTAATAGCAATTAGAGCTGGCACTACCAACTATGCTGGCATATCTATACCCTAGCCCTTCAAAAGGGACAGGAACTGGATGGGTGCAGACCATTAGAGACCAGTGCGGTTGTACTCCCTGAACATCCATTTGGTCAACAAATTAAAACCAAAAATGTGGCAGTCACCAAGCACTCCTATTTCATATGCACGCATGAAACACGGCAATGTCTCAGGCTTCCTGATCACTGTCTTCTACTTCTGCCTTTTTTCCCTGAATCACCAATTTGTTTGCAGGGCCCATTTTCTTTCTTTTGAGTTACTTTGTTACTTTTTGACAGAGGAAAATGTCTGCTGTCACACTGCACTTGTGATTGAAACCCCTGGCTTGAAAACTGATGAGCTGCTTTCCTTGCATAATTTCCCTCCTATGGTCTGCGCTGTAAATAGAAGGAAAAAATAGCAATCTCTGCCCCACGGTCATGGGAGCTATTATTTTTCTTTATTTTTGCAGAATATCTGCAGATAAACAGCAGGAAATCTTTTACCATGTAATCATTTAAAATGACATCAATTTAAATATGACAGCATTGCAATGTTTTGTTCAACTGCCAGCTGCAATTAAACACTGTGCATCTTTTATTGCTCGGATTTCTGGGGCTGCAACAATGTATGGAATCTGTCCAAATTTAGAGAGTACTCCATCTTACAAGACAGTTACAAAGCATCTTACCCTGCCTGGGATCAATTTTAAATTTGAGCCCACCCACTAGTGAATTTTAATACTGACATAAGTCTTAGACCATTCTGACTGCAATTTGCTTCCTGACTACTTTTTTCCTCTTTAGCTTTTAATTCTTTTCAGTCTGTGAAAGTGCCTCTCATTCCTTAATTTAGTGCTTAACTTTCAGGTTGGTGCAATGTTTTTTACAGCCTAGGAGTGTCCTACCAAACTCACTAGCCTTCATTTCCCTAAACCCAGTCTCTGATATGTGGTAGGTAGCACTAAAGCTTGCTTTGCATGTAGAAAAGAGCTTAATCACTCACCAAAGAACTGCAAAACCAGAATAAGACAGGAAATAATACCCTAATAAGATCACTGCAGTGCAAATACACCAAAACACCTACCTTTTAAGATTAAGACTGAAAAAAAAAGCTTCTGGATGAGTTTTTACATTATTTAGAAAACAGACAATATCTTTAGCAATAACTTAATAGGTTGATTATTTTACAGCCTTTCACAGATGTCTCTTCTTGATACAGTGATGGCCTAGATCCTCCAATATGTGCAAACCGTCATTTTTCCACTGAAACTAAAGATAGTTTGAATAGGCCACCCATCACCTGATTGAAAAAGTGACTATAAAATTATCCAGGCATCACAGGGGATTAAAAAAAGAATTAATGGAAATTGAGTAAGAGAAGAAGAAGGGCATCATCAGGCTGCCTTCAGGTTGGGCACATGACACAAAAGCTAGGGCGGTAGTCCCTATTGATGACCTTTCAGTGAAGTGGAAAGACAGGGGGGTTCATAGAGTGAGTCAGAGTAGACTCATGACTTTGCAGCTCTAAATGCCCCTTAGGAGGAACCAGAAATGGATATCTTGACCAAATCAGGTGCCAGATATTAACACTCCCCAGAGAGATTTAAATTCTGCTTGTGGAGCCTAAACTGTGTTCATTTGGCGTCGAGCAAATTCACCAGTGAAAGATATAAATCTCACAATCTTAAAGAGACAACTTCTCAGCTTTTTTATTTAAATAATCCTACAGAACTGTCAGACTAACTCTCCCAGAAGTTTTGAATTAATAAGAGTTGAGATACCAAAAGAACTCCTTTTCAGTTATTTATTCAAACCTTAAACAAAGAAACAAAATTCATCAGCCAGGAGATTCTTAAACTGTTGTTGTTGCCACATACGCCGCCACAGCAAATCCTGACTGCCTGCACATTTGGATGACTAAATGTTTGCTTCCTCTCTCTTTCTTTTTTCTTTCTTTCTTTTTTTTTTTTTCCCCTGAGTTTTGCTGCACAGGAAGTTCTTGGAGGTAGTAAGCAACCATTGTTGATAAGAATCACCAGCTGTGTGAACAGTTTTAGGCTGAAGCTCAGGACACCCGGGGTTTCTTCTAATTTCATGTTTTAGAGCATTTAATCCTGTGTTTAGGGCATTCTACAACAGCCTTGCCCTACCTTGAGCAATGGAGAACTGTCTGTAATACAGAAATCTACATTACAAAGGAAAAATTTCAGGTAACTTTTTGTTTTTCCAGCTCCGACTCCACGTTAATAAATTACACCACATTTGCATTCTGAGTGAAGAGCTCAGCAGCTCTATCAGCTCTGTGATTTAAAAACCTGACCCAAAAGTAGCCAGGATGGCTCTGTTGTTGCTGATGATTAAGTGACTGCTGTTAGAAAGTAATCTCCATTTGACTTCAATGTGTTAGACTCAGCCTGCAATGACAGCAGAATACCTTCCAGGGAAACTGCAGAGCCTTTATTTATTGATCTAGAAGCAGAAACAATCTAGCAGGTCGTTTCCTGCTAGTGCTGCTTTCTTCCTCACAGCTAGTGGTAGCAGGCAGAAGAGAATCTCTTCGCAAGATCATTTCCCCTGATTATTGCTGGCTCCTCTGCTGGCATTACTTGCATCACCCTCCTCATTCCTTCTGTCTCCTTTTACAGAAGATGCCACTGGATGCCTCTTTGAGAACCAAAAGTGTGAAGAAGAAAAGCAAGAATCGCTTCAGGCCTTCTGGGGTTGGTAGACTATATAGGAGGAACAGGTCAGAAAGCAGATTTGATGATACAATAGCCGCACTACCTAAGTACTTCAGCCCATGCTCAGACAAGAGTTTTCAGATACTCATAGGAAAGCAAAAGAGCCCTCTTGATTTTGTGGAGCAGTTCCTATGTTTCCATACCCCCTTCATTGTACCCTTAGTAGTGGGAGATTGGTGGTGTGTTTGTGAGTCCTCACGATTGCATTAAAGACTGGTGAGGCTGAGGCGAACCATGGCAGGAGACCCAGGAGCAATTAGAAGTGTAAACAAAGCTTCAGATTGCAGTTGAAGGCATTGAAATCAACACAACCTAAGGGACCCAGTGAGGCCTAACCACCATACACGGTCTTGAAAATCTTTCTACTTTCAGATCTCCAGGTGTTCAGCTATTTCTTTAGACCTTATTTGCAAAAGAGGAGTAAGAACCTGCAAATATTGCCAGTTCCAAACATCTATAATAGTGAGGCAAACACTTGTCTTTTTTACTTGCTTTCCAGTTTTATAACTTTAATAATTCAAGCAGTGTTGAGCTTTGAATTTTTCTTTAGAAGGGCAGAGAGAAAAATTTGGTTTTAAAAGAAAGATGAGGGCCTCTTGAAATTATGACTGAATAAGCTGTGATTTGATTGACATGACTCGCTATGGAGAGCCTTGCTGTGATCCCATGATGGCTGGCCACCGGAGGTTACAGGAAGAGGCCAGCTCAGCTGTGTAAGTCATAGAATCTTAGAACCATAGAATCNATCATGATCCCCTTTCCCTTCTGCAAAAAGGGAACACCATTAACAAGGGCTAAACTTTAAAAATTGAATGTACCATTTTTTCCAAAAGTGAAATTTCTGAGGACCAAGTTTTGTGACAAGGCCATTGCAAAAGGAAGTGTACAGCCTGCTCTGAATGGTTAAAATTATCCTTCCAGCACTCGATCTGAACATCTGCAGAGAGGATTTGTACGATGGCAGACGGGGGTTGCCTCCTTGTGTTGCTGAGAGAAGCTCAGGAAGCAAGCATCTGTGGGGAGGTGTAATTCTGAACTTCCCATTATGCTCCCATGAACATATTGTCTGCTCTGCCTCTGGCTGTGGCTCTCGTCAGGCTTCTCGCAGTGCCGGCTGGCTCTGTGGCCTGCTCAAAATGGGTTAGGTGGTGGCAATCCAAACTTCAGGGGAGAGAAGGTCTACATAATAAAAAGGACTGACAGTCTTATTGTCAGTCTTAGTGGAGAAACCAAAGAAGTCCAGGGACAAAGAGTGATTTTTGTAGGATGCTGCTCTTCGTGTGCCAGAGCAGCCTCAGCGGTGCTTAACGTTTCCTACAGCCATGTTCAGGAGGGGGAGGTTTGCAAAACAACCTGCAGACCTGCTGAGTCCCACTGAGTTCCGAGGGACCAGGAGGGCTGCAGGACTCTTCCAGCTTCAGAAAGGGCTAGAACATCTATTCTGTATTTGCTCTTCTCATGGGTGCCAAAGACAAAGTCACAGGGGTTCTTCGTGGGGAGGGAAACAAGAACCCAGTCCTCTGTATCAAAACAGATGTCTTCATAGAAATAAAAGAGTTCTCCCAAAGCTGAAAAAAAGTCAGGGACAAAGAACATTAACATCACGCATACTGAAGAATTCAGGCACTGATTTTATCTGTAATACCTGTGAAATCTTATTGCTTTTAATACAGTCACACAACTACAATTGATTGGCAATATCTATCCTGTTGGCAGGGAACAGAAGGACAAAATTTCTGTTGCTCAAATCTACTCTGCCAGAGATGTTGGAAGTTAAAGAAAGCAACATCTTTCTTTTCATCAATACTGTGTAAAAACATTACAGCAGTACTCAAGGATGACAATTGAACCGAACCCTGACTGTGCTTGCTACCACCCAGGCAACTCTGAAGACACAGCCCCTGCTGTAACAGCATCTATGGTAAATGCTCACACCTAAGCTTTATGTACAGTTTCTTGCTTTCCACAGTGGTTGCATTTTGTGCTGTTTCTTGTGATATAGAAATAGTACTTATCCTGGATACACACACCTGGAAAGTAGCTGCTAAATTTGGAGAATAAATTCTTAATAACTCTTTCCAAGTATATTTGCCAAGTACATTTGTGTATGTTTTTAAGCAGGCATTTGCAAAGGTGAAGCCAAAAGTAGATATATGGTTTGTTACTTTCTGCAACAAGACTAATCCAAACCAATGTTCATCCAAAATGTGTTTTCTTCAAGGTATTAATAAATAAAAAGAACCTTTAGTCTGTGTTATTATTGAAAAGCCTATAGGATCATGAATGTCTCATATACACTGAAAAAGGAAATGTTCTTTAATGCACTTAGCATAGCGTAAACCATTGGAGCTAAACAAGAACAGACAACAGAAGTTTTGGTCAACTTTGCTGACCGAGGACATTTTGGTTTAGGGTGTCTGTATCTCTTGTGTGCTAGAGGAAAATAAAAATGACACATTCTGTGCCACAAATAACTTCTTGTTTTGTAATATGTCTTCTTTATGTTCTACGTATTTGCTTTGCATGAACATCTGCCACAGCTCAGCAACCATGAAACACAGAAGATATGGATTTGCTGAAGACATTTATAGCCGTATGATACTGACGAGCTTTTAAATAACATAACAAATGTTATAAAACAAGCAAGAAACTGGTGCAAAAAAGAATAACTCTCAAACAAAAAATATATATTTTTTATTTCCCCAGTTCTACTAAATAGGTCAAAACCTTCAGGAAATAGAGATGCCCACAATTAAAGTACAAACCACGGTCATTCCAAACAAAAAAAAAGAAACCTGTCTCACTGGATCTAAACTTTTTGTGAGTTCATGTCAACTTAGCAAATAGTGATAGACAAATTGTTTTAAAACTCAAAACATTATGGGTTTTATTTCTGAAGGCTTTGCTTGGAACATTGCCCAAATGTAATTTTTAAACCCAAAGTGAAACAAAATGCTTCAATTCCAAACATTTCAGTACATGAGTAATCAAAAAAGACACCCAGGATTCATATAGCTCTGTAAGCAAGAAAAATGATTTAAACACATATAGAGATCTGGAGCCTGATACGTATAGAGATCTGGAGACTTGAACAGTCTATGGGAAAAGCAAAACCCACAGGCTCCAGATCCTGTAGTGCAGCTTGACCACCATGAGAAACATGACCCGAACATGTTGATCCAGATTTGATAGGAAAGATGGAAATTGCTCTCGTCGTTCTGTATCTAATAGCTGTGACTTTATTGCCAAGCTCACGCATTTTACCTTCTGTTCTCTCCTCAGGACAGAAAAAAAACAGCTAGATGGAGCATAGAGGCAAGGAGCACTTGGGATCTAAGAACAATCTTATGTGTTATTCTAGGGATTAAAGCTGTTTGTTGTACATCTCGTTGACCAGCCTAACAGTTCTGTCTATAGTAACTGCCTTGGGCTTGGGGAGGGCTCCTTAGCATCTTCCTGAACATCTCCGGGTATTCCAGGGGCAGAGAAATCTCATCACACCCTGCTAAAATTTGGTAGGAAAAACTTGGTCAAACAAAGATATTATGAGCCTGCCTCTGCTGTCTATGAAGTTAAAGCCCTATTGACATCAGTGGAAAGAGGATCAAATATTCCGTATTCTCTAGAGTGAAGCACCCAACAAAGAGTTTGGTGGTGCTGTAGCTAAGCAGCGGGAAATTTGCATTTTGTCATTGATGCCTGAGGGTTCAAGATTCTGCCTTTATCATGTTTAATTTAGCACTTGCAACAGAAAAACAGATAAAGCTGCACACTATCTCTCCAAAAAAATAAATAACTTCTTCAGTGCCAAGCCTCCTTGAGTGCACTATAATATTTCCTCAGAAACCGAGATGATTATCAACAACGGCAATGATTACCAACTCAAGGAATTATAACAATCATGTAGCGGTGTGAACTCTATTGTGCCGTGCAGTTTCCCTTAGGCCTGTAGGACTAACCTTTCCTCAGCTTTGGACCCTGGAGCGAGGAAAATTACTGCCTGATGGATAGCCTATTATTCTCACGAATGCCATTACAGGGCCTGCACTGTCTCTGATGTCCACAGTCTCTGCCTGCAGGGCAAATGTCACACTGGGGGTTTAGAGGATTTGCAGCAAACACTCATTCCAGACTGAACGGACCCTATATTGTGATCCACTGAAAGATAGCTTTAGCAAGTCAAAGATGCTATTTGGGGGAAAAATTGTGCCCCGCTTTTTCATAATTATCATAATTTATCTTCAGTTATGATGGCATCTTAGAAATTTTCATCATTATCATTAAGGGCATGACAAAATTGTTGGCTGATATTTTTATTAGCAAGACTGGAGTGTGTGAGACACTGCACAGTGACAAATACTGTGCTGTAAAGACAAATCAAGCAAAAGCAGTGTTGTTGGTACTATCATTGCTATGGATCCTTTGGAGAACTGAGGCATGCACTGATTATGGAAATCTAGGACAGAGCCAGGAACTGATTCGATGTCTCCCGTATTCCAAGCATATACGTCAAACAAGACCAACTTCTGCTATCAGTGCTTCTGTGACAAATGTGGTGGTAGTTCGGGTGGAAAGCAGACAGGGAAAATGCAAGCAAACAACATTTTATTAAATCAAACTGACAATACAATCTGTTATCTGTCCATTATTAAATTGGAGCTTTTTTAGGGGTTTTAGCATCTGTTTTGGATTATTTATGTCATTTTAATTCAAGTAATTCAAAACAGCTACTGTTCAAAACATAAGGGGCTAAACAGAACCTCTAGGCTGCACACCACCAGGTATTATATATCCCCTTCAATTTCTTTGTGTGCATGCTCTCCCTCACCTACATTAACTTTCCAGGTGCTGATCACAGGATGCCCTTTTCTCTTGTGTGGCATTATAATTCTTAAACCTCCCTTTGTGATCAAGTGGAAGAGAGGCTTATGTGAAATGAAAATCCATAATGTGCACTTTCTGATGTGCCAGCTGGTGCTCTTGGAGATGCAGGAGGAACATCCTTGGACAGTAAACGTTGCCCAAAATGTCAAGAGGTTGGCATTGTCCCTTTTTGCCATTTATCTTGGTACAGGACTAATGATTTATTTTTCACTGTATAAATCTTCAGTTCGCTCCAGCTGAAAGCCTGTTTCTGTTCAAAGCACACTTTGAAAATGTTACCTAAGCCATGCACCACCTGACTGGAACTCAATCACAGTTTTTTTTTGTTTCTGAGAACCGCCAACATCCTCAGTCCTTCACACAGCACAGTCTGTTCTTGGCCATAGGGTTTCATTCCACAGCATCCTGCAACTGCAGCCCCACAGTGTAGGGAATCACACTTCTGCTGCTTCCAATTCAAATAAAGACAAAACCCAGCAGACAGCTGGATGAAAAGAAAAATCTGACTTTTAAAGGACTTGGAAATCTCCTGTTTAAAATCTTAACTCATTCTTCCTTCTTGCTGTGATTATACGGTACTCAACAAATCTAATTTCCTGAATATTCTTGCCTGCCTTGTGAAACCCATGATGCAGGTACTGGCAGACACAGAGATCCTGCCACCCACATAGAGGGGTTAGAGGATCAGAGTGAGCAGGAGTCTGGATCCTTCCTTTTCCTGTAGAGAGTGCATCTCTAACCTTTATCCAGGCCCCTGCCCCATCCTGGGTTTGGAATAATTATCTCCTTACTGCTGCAGGAATACAGCACTTGGGGACTGAGGAAGTCTTTGAAGTGCTTTTCTGACTAATAAAGCAAGTGTCCAAAAATAAGAGGAGGAAAACTCAGGACGGTTTATGGATTGCTTGGATGGTGGTTTTCCAGGGGAGATGCAGAAAAGATTGGACCATGACTTCCCTCAGGCAGCTTACGGGGTGTGTGTATGGCCTCTATGTCTCTTTTACAGCCTGCCTCTTGTAAAGGAATCAATGCTTTTAAAGGAAATCCCATCATTTTCCCTTATCTCTGGCGTTTCCAACTCCCCTTACAAACTTTTATCATAACGCAAATTTCAATACTAAGTTCATAGAATCATAGAATCATAGAATCATAGAATGGTTTGGGTTGGAAGGGACCTTAAAGATCATCTAGTTCTAACCCCCTGCCCTGGGCAAGGACATGCCCCACTAGATCAGGTTGCTCAGAGCCCCATCCAGCCTGGCCTTAAAAACTTCCAGGGATGGGGCTTCCACCACCTCTCTGGGCAACCTCATGGTGAAGAACTTCTTCCTAATGTCCATTCTGAAACGATCCATCTCTAGTTTTAATCCATTCCCTCTAGTTCTACCGTTACCCAACATCCTAAAAAGTCCCTCACCAGCTTTCTTGTAAGCCCCCTTAAGATACTGGTAGGTCACAATAAGGTCTCCTTGGAGCCTTCTTTTCTCCAGGCTGAACAACCCCAACTCTCTCAGTCTGTCTTCGTAGAAGAGGTGCTCCAGCCCTCTGACCTTCCTCATGGCCCTTCTCTGGACATGTTCCAGCACATCCATATCTTTCTTGTAGTAGAGGCTCCAGAACTGGACACAGCACTCCAGGTGGGGTCTCACGAGAGCAGAGTAGAGGGGGAGAATCACCTCCCTCGACCTGCTGGCCACGCTTCTCTTGATGCAGCCCAGGATATGACTGGCTTTCTGGGCCGCAAGTGCACACTGACTCATGTTTAGCCTCTCATCCACCAGAGTTAATGCAGTCAAGCCAATGCCTATGCTGATGATACCTTTGAAAGCAGGAAGAGTGGTGCAAGAGCCATGCATGTGGCATGATGTGTGTAAGGCAGAGCTGGGAACTGTTGCCTATCAGCTGGGACTCTATTTTCAGGATGTATTGCAAAATGTTACGCATCCAGCTTCAGCATTTCCATTCCAAAATGGAAAGCATCAATAATAGAAATTACTAACAAGACAAAACCTGATATTCCAGAGTGGAAAAATTGATCATCTGTATAGAGTACTATCTTCCTTCTACAGGTACTGTCATCCTTACCTGACACATTACTCCCGAACTTGGGGAAAAAAAATGGTCTGCATATCAGTCTTCTTTACTAAATAACCCTAGTTCCACTGAAGAGGGTGGAAAAGATGTGGTTGATTTCATTGGAAAATGAGCCTTATATTTTTCATATCATTCCACTCATTCACTGAACCACCACTTCATCCACAGTTCAGCTCCAATGAGCTGTAGGCGACAATTTATTTCACAGAATCACAAAATGGTTGAGATTGGAAGGGGCCTCTGGAGGGCATATGGTCCAAACCCCCTGATGAAGCAGGGCTGCCTAGAAACTGTTGCCCAGGACCATGTCCAGTCAGCTTTTGAGTATCATCTCCAAGGATGGAGACTCCAGAACCTCTCTGGTCCACCCCTTGACAGTGCTCAGTCACTTTCACAGTAAAAAAGCGTACCCTGATGTTCAGAGGGAATCTCTTGCAATTCAGTTTACGCCCATTGCTGGTCATCTTGTCACTGGGCACCACAAAAAAGAGTCTGCATTCATCCTTTTTTCATCCCTTCTTCAAGTATTCATATACATTGATAAGATCTCCCTTGAGCCTTCTCTTCTCCAGGCTGAACAGTCCCAGGTCTCTCAGTCTTTCCTCACGGGAGACATGCTCCACTCCCTTAATTATCTTAGTGGCCCTTCATTGGACTCTGCAGTAGCTCCGTACCTCTCTTGTACTGGGGTGCCAAGAAATGGACACAATTCTATCTGTACACCTAATGAAATGTTAATACCAATTAATTAGAAATGTTAATTTGTTGTGTTTTCCTTGCTTTTTCATCATGATTTCTGTACATACTTCATGTTCTATACTCTCTGATCTATTCCCAGATTTCATGACATTTGCTCAAGGAAGAGTTAGGAGTACAGACACTAAAAGTTATTTTTTAGTGATCATTATCTGCACAAATGTAGGTACCTTATCTTCTGAGAGGATGAATCTGTATACAGGCCAGATCGAATCTGGGTTACTTGTATCCCTGTCAACTTATATGAATTACTTAACTTCTGTTAAAGCCTACAGCCTCTTTCATTGCCAGAGCTCTTCATTGCGTTTGCATCTAGAACACCACAGGGAACGCCCACTGAATTATGTATCTCTTAGGTTTTCTGGGTCAAATAGGAGCAAGGAAGTTGCAAAATAACAGCATGCACTGAAGGAATAGTGTAATTCCACAAAGGCTCCTTAATTTTGTAGAGTTCACTGTATCTTTGAAAATGTTTTTTTTCTATACATTTTTTAAAGGATAAATATTTGATCTCATTTTCCCTGCAGAAACAATCACATTCAATGCTCTTTATTCCACATACGGTATAATCCACCCGAGCTTCATTCTGGAAGATGTTTAAATAAGTTGTTTAAACTACAGAGGGTAGATTCTGGATAGGTATCGGCAAGAAACTGAACCAGAAGGAAAAGAAAAAGATGGAAAATGTGTAAATCTAAAACTTTTTATTATCAGAATAGTTGAGTACTTACTCAGGTGCAACCTCAGCCTTGGGTGGTCCCTGGGAAACAACTGGCTGCCTTTTCATTCCTGCTCCCATGCTGGACGTAGTGAAGCTGGCCAAAGATCATTGCATGCAGCATCCTTGCAGTCCTAATGTCTTTGTTCTGCTCTCCAGAGCCTCTGCTGAGCTGCTACAACCTCTTTTCTGTTGGCAGCCCAAGAAGCATGAAGACTCTTACTGAGCAGGGAAAATAGGGGGTGAATAACCCTCAAATAACAGAGCTGAAGTGAGGAACCAGAACTAAATGTCAGAGGAAAAAGGGGCAAGTAAGGACAAGACTGAAAGAAGAAAGAAAAAACAGGTTGGTCTCCATTGCCAGTAGAAGCGACATAAACAGTTACTGGAGACGAGATTTTGGCTATGTATCCTGGTGATTTTAGAACTTTTGTTCAGCTAATTGGCAAAGTAAATCCAGGCACAAAAGGGTTGAAATTCTTTTTCTTAGAAGGGACATTTCTCATAGTGAAAAAAAAATTGTGGAGCCAAAATTTGTGAAACAATCAGCATTTCTTCAGGTCGAAACAGTCAGCCTTTAACTCTTACTGAAGCCTGAATATATAAACAGGGAACATTACAACTTTCATCCTGGTTGCTTAGAGTAAGAAGTTAAAGGCTGGGTTTTTTTAATCTGAAAAAATTCTCTAGTTTACTGAAGACTATGGCTTCTTTTTGGAAAAGTTTTGTCAAAAAAAACACTGGTCCAGTAATGGGCCATCATCAAATTCTACACTGAAACCTTACCTCATGTTCTGCTTCTATTTTTGCAGGATTCCATCAATAGGACCATTCTCAGGTTTGTTGAGCAGCCTCGGGAAGAGAAAGGGTGACAGCCCAAGGAATTGCTCAGCAAAACATCAATAATGCTGGGATTAGGTCATTTTAATAAAAGATACAAACTCACTTGCCTTAAAGCTGAGAAAGGATTTTAATTG
Source organism: Rhinoptilus africanus (assembly GCA_013400135.1). NCBI lineage: Eukaryota > Metazoa > Chordata > Aves > Charadriiformes > Glareolidae > Rhinoptilus > Rhinoptilus africanus. Next base: position 541,049 of record VXBO01002872.1, read on the forward strand.
GGTCTTGCGCACCCTTGGTCAGCAGATGGTAAAATCAACACAGCCTTAGTAACTTTAAAGCTACTTTCTCCCTCACCCAATCTTTTCCTAGCTACAGCTACATGGGGAAATAGAGGGTGAATTCACAAATACCGAAGTTTTCACCATGAAAACTTCATCTGGAATTAATTACATCATTTACCCACACACCCACAACCCTCTTCCTATTCACTGTTTTCTAAACATCATCTTTTAGTTCATGTTTGTGAGATTAATGAAATAAGCCCATACAGACTTCATTTAGCAATCTCATATCCTTTGCAAATTCCAGTAAAATTTTGCATTTTCAGACATAAACTGTGCAAGCTTTCCCTTAGTGACCAAGTGACGCAGACATGCCAATAAATAGTCAGTGTTTGAATTCAGATTGCAATATAACACCATCAAGGTCAGAGCAGAGAGGTTGGCTTCAGCTCCCCCTCTCTTCCCACATCTCATCTGCTTTGTTCATACCTCACTTTTTCCTTGTCCTGGATCTGCAGAGCAGCTGTCAAGGCTGTTATCTGCTATCCCTACTCCGGGCAGCTGCTCCCCCAGCAACAGCTATCATCCAGTACCAGGCGAGAGCTGCCCGCGGGTACCTCTGGACCTGCTAACATCTGGAGAGCTCAAATTATTGCCATATGCTGGAGGAGCCCTCCCTGGAAGGCCAGAGAAAGGCTTGAACTGTGTTTGCAGCACTTGAACCTTCTCCATTGGTACCTGAGACCAGTTCCATGGGCAGGGAGAACATAAAAATACCAGAGATATGGAGGAAGAATGAGATCTTCCAAGTGCTGCTCTATATCCAGGTCTAGAGCAAGCCCTTAGGGCTATGGCAAGTATTCTTCTTTAGAGCAGGAGCAGGGAAGCAGTCATCACTAAGGTATATTGTCCAAAGCTATTCATTAGCACTGTAAAAATTTTTTTTCTTCTGCAGTAGATTTTCTCTTTGTGTGATACTTTCCTGCTGGATTACTGGATTACAAGCAAATAAGCAACGTGCATGTTAAAGGCTTTTGGTAGAAATGGCTTGGAATTTATACATTCACACAAGATCTTGATTAAATATCACAAACCTAAAGGCAATTTTCATAAGAATCTGTTTTATAGAAAAATTCTCCCTTCCTCCATTTGCTATGGGGAATCCAGATTAATTCTGTCAAACCCAATAACATTGATCTGGATTTGTACCATTGTGTCTGAGAGGAGAATTTAACTCAGTATATATTAAACGATGATGAGTATAGTATACATGCTTTGTATGCAAATGCATTTGCTCTCTTACCCATTCTTCCTCTCATATGATGTTTATTTGCATATTATTATTTAAATCAAATAGACTGTTAGCATCACAGTTACAAAGCTGAAGTCCCCTAAACCAGAAAATGCCAGAAATAAGCTACCAATTTAATTTGTTTCTTTATGCTTAACATGATGATGCAGTTGATGCAGGAACCCTATTCCATCCAGTTATCTGCTGGATACTTTAACAGATTCAATATTCAGCCTTTATGCACTGTTTATTTTGTTCTCACTAGTTCACTCAGTGGCTGAGGGGTGAGTAGAGCAAAAAAACAGAAAAACAGCCCTTGAGAGGAAAACATCTTTGAAAATGACAAAGTCCTGGGGGAATTACTGGAACAGATACTGAATTTCTTTCCCTCTTCTTTACCGATAGGCAGATGTACAGTCAGCTACTTAATCCTTGTAAGTGGAGCACCTCATGATAAAGCTCTACCTCTTTTTTTTGGTGATTCCCAATTATTGTTACAAGTTCAGAATCTGTCCCCAGTTGCCTTTCATTGTCTGATCTTTCTGTTTTCTCTGTGCTTGCTTGCTGTTGTTCTTTTTTTTAAGTAAGTGGAGAAAAGTTTCCTTAAAAGTCAGCCAAATAGACACTATTATAAGATAGGAACACAAAAAGCACTACAGCAGGCTGTTAGGATGGGGGGCTTGTGTTTCAGGGGCTTTTGGAGTATGCCCAAGAGGCTTTAAACAAAGCCTTGCAGAATCCTTGCTGCAAGGACACATGGTTGTCATTTGACAACACTTTTTTTTTTTTTTTTTTTCCCCAAAAGGCATTGGTCACCATTATAAGGAACTGGAACTTTTAAAAATCCTTTACTATGATCCAAAAGGTCATTCAGACATGACGGGCCACATTCCTGTACACCCAGTTATGCTTTAGATTCCAGTGGCTTTTCAAGAGTAAGAACTACTAAATGGGAGTAAAAGTCCTTGTGAATTTCCATTCAAAGACCAGTTCAGCCACGGAAATCTGGTGTGAAAATGCAAGTCAAGTTGATGCAGCCCATCGCAGCACAATGCACGCAAGCTCTTTGGTTGTTCTGATTATTTTTCCTTTTGGGAAGAAACAGATGATATCAAAAAAGCTTCAGCTAGCATTTTGCCCTCCAGCACGTTGGCTGAATGCTGACATACTTACTGGCAGGAGTATATAAAAAATAGGACAAATATTTCAAGGAAGGAATGCAGTGCGAGGCCTTGTTTCCCAGCAACCATGTGTTCAAAAGAATATCTGACAGTCATTGCAACTTGATGGCCTTCTAATTATCCACTGATGGAGAGGTCAGCAAGGTATTGTAAGACTTATTAAGGACTGTGAAAACAGCAGTAAAAACAAGGTAAAAATAGATACTTTAAAAGGATTTTTCTAAAATGGCAAAGTAATTTTAATTTCTGTCCCATGTTCCATTTAAGACCTTCATGGAAATGACCAACCTTTTTAATGGACATTGGCAAAATTAAATTCAAAGGAGACTTATCAACATATGTTCGTATTTCTTCTTATCTTGCCTTCAGCCACAGGAGAGAGGGATCCACAGTAGACAGGCACATTAATATTTTCAAATGTTTTCATTCATCCAATTTCCAAATATTAAGGAATAGCTTTATGGCTGCTGTGCTGTGAAATATTCCAGCTGTAACTGCTCAGGTCTGCCAAGGGTCAAATTCTGAGGTGAACTTTGAAGCACGGTACCACTTTTTTGCATTCAAACTCCCTAAAATATTCTACCTCTATATATGAGGAACAAGACTCTCATATCACACAGTTCAAAGGGTGAAGTACAAATAGGAGCAAATTAAACTTAACTTTTTTCACCTTCTTCAAATATTTATTGTTTTCTTTATTACTGTGTATGTCAAGATCCCAAACCTGTTGAATGTTGTGGCCTTTTCTGGCTTTATAAAATTATTTGGGTTTGCATTACTATGATACTTAGATGGCTTCCCAAAGAGAAAAAAAAAAAAGATCCACTGGTAGAGTCTGTCTGGGCAAATACACTGTGAGAAACTACTAAGTTTACAGTCTTATCACAAGAGGTGAAAAAATGAGGCCAGAAACTTGCTTCAGGACATCAAAGTGAGTTTCAAATTTAAGACTTGAGTAGCAATCTCTGTCAATATTTTTATTCTCTGGGCTGCAACGCTTATTCTCTTATTATAAAATAATTGTGCTTGCCCCAGGGCTTTTAGGACTCAAAAGTCTTCCCCAGGATATCCGATGGTGGTAATAGCAATAGGTGCCATAATCAGAGCCATTGCAGAAAGGCAGAAGTAGGAAATGGCTAGGAGAAGGTGATCTCAACCCCAGCACAACTTGAAATAAAAAAAAAGGATAATACGAAGCTGCTGTCCTTGGCCACAAGATGTATGCTGAGCATGAGGTTAGGGAAGAAAGAGGAGAATGGCCTGGGACACTGGATATCACTTCCCATCACTTCTCTCTGTGCCTTCTGCCAGCCCAGACTTGTGGCTTCCTGGTGTCAGTGACTTCCTCAGCTGCTATCAGAAGAGCTAGAGATGCACCCACAGAGAACAATACGAAACGTACTGCGAACACTGTGCATAATCCTATCTAGGTGAGAAGGCTCAAGGGGCTAGGCAGCTCGGAGCCCAGCGTAGGTGGCTGCAGAGTCCAGGAGCCAGCCTGCAACCACCCAGCTTCTCTGTAAGTCAGCACCCTGTTTGCACACACTGTTGGTGAGTGCCAGGCCAGCACGTGCTCCAATGCCCACGGAGCCTGCTAAAAAAGTCAAGGAATAAGCAGTGAGGAAAAACAGCGTGAAAACAGACTGCGGGAGCAGCTGAATTTTCCAGTGAATGCTCTGCCACCAACACAGAGCTCCAGCCCAAGAGGTGTGAACAGGCTGTTGTCCTACAACATCTCTAGGTGCTCTCAGCTACTCGGGGAGGTGACAGCTTTTGCCACTGGTGTGAAACAGATTTCTTGCCTCCTTAGATAGAAGTGTTGCTTCCATCTCCTTCAGCGTAAACAAACAGGAGCCCTGTGATCTTACAGACAACTTTTTTTGTAAGGCACGCTTCTGAACCCACTCCAAATGCCTTCTCCTTATACGTTCACAGACTACTATGGACAGGAAAGTGTGGGACACGTAGTAGTGTCTCACTGTCAGAGAAAATAGCTGCTGACAGCTTACATTTGCTCGTCAGAGGTTTTTTCCTGTGATTTATTTAAGACAGAAGTCCAATGAAATATGTACCAGATACTTTTAGCTGAACCAGAAATAAGTGTCCATACGGAGGTTGGCAGAAATGCAAAACCTCATCCTCCATGTGGGAAGAAACATTCAGCCCTACAGATCATCCTTTTGAATAAAAGGGGCTTTGCTATTCCTGCAATATTTTTTCCGTACTACAACTGGACTCCGTCATTCCTGCTTCTGCTTAGTGTAGAGGAAAGCAAGGACCTGGAGGGAGATTGACTGAATGAGATGCTGCTCCCCATTTGGTCCTTTGGAGAATTCCAGGAGAAGAGAATCTCTGAGGGTGCTAGTTCCCCTACAGTTCCCATACACGTGTCTCTTCGTTGCTCTTCAAGGCTGTGATGACCACATCCAGACTCTGGGATGTGGCAGTAAAAGGTTTCTGCTACAGTACCAGAGACCTGAGGAGATTGCAGAGCCAGGAACTAGAGCCCCACCTAAGCCTTTTCCGTGAGATGCAGACAACATAAGGTTTCCTGTCTTATTATATATATACTGTTAATCACGGTTCACATGAGATAGACTATTTAAACTGGTCTGTGCTATAATATATAGAAGTCTTTAAAGTGTCCACCTTCTGAACCCACAGACCCAGCGACACCCTCAGCAGAGTGCTGGAGTCTCGGCACTGGCCACAGTTATCATCTAAGCCACCCTCCTGGTGTTTTGCCATTGTCAAAAATCCACAACTTGCGCAATATTGGTAAATTTTTATTGCATATGATTCGCTACAAACCTAGTTCAGTTTCTGTTTGCTCAGATTCCAGGTCACTGCTTTTCTACCAGCTTATCCAGTGTTTGGGGAACTTTTGTGACCAGGGAAGTGAAGTTCTTGAACTATCTTGTGGCTTTTAATTGAATTTCACTTTCACTGAATTTTGCAAGGGTAAAGGCCGGTGTCTGCATGGTGTCAGCTGGCACCATAAACACAAAGACAGGACTTCAGAGAGAGAGCTTAGATGGTGCATAGCCCTCTTGTCTGTGCAAGAGCATGTTCTACCTTTTGACTTCTGTGATTAGGAAACAAAGAAATGCTTGTTTTAACTTGATCCACAGTGTTAAGTAGCCAATCCAAACCTAATTTTGCTCTGTCAGGTTAGAGGATACCGCATATCAATTCATAATCTTGGCTTTGTCTTGACATTTGATGTTCAAAAATGTTCACAGGAGCACAGCTTGGTTCAAACAAATGGAAAGAGCTAAGAAAACACTGGATGAATATGTTTAGTGCAGCTGCAACTCAAAATTCACTACCTGTAGTTTTTTAATGGTATTTTCCTTTCCCCGCCATTCTCTCAGGTCAGAATTGGGGCATGCAATTAGAAGCAGCAGGGACTACTTCTTACTTATGTATTAACCTTTCCAGCACCCCATGCCCTCCCTTTTTACATTGCACAGTAACGGGCTTCTTCCGATACAGACTGTCTGTTTTGGTAATTGGGCAACCTTTGAGTTCTAGAAGGAGGGTGAACATCTCATAAGTGGCATCATCTAATATGACTGTTGAAAGAGTCCTCCTTAGGAAAGGGAATGTTTTGAAAGGATAGGTAATAAAATAAATAATAAAGCCCACCTGGAAATCGTATTATCCCCAACAGACTAATCTTCATTTTGTTAACTCTCCTCAAGTTTGGGCTATAAATCCTCCTGGCTGAGCAGAACAGTGATGCACAAAACTCTCCAAATTTTGGTCACCATTTCATGGTACCATGTAATGACCACACAGCCTGCCTTCCTAATGGTACTTATGTGTCTGCCAGTACTCTGCATGCATCAGCACATCTTAACAGCCTCACTGGAGACCTATATCCCCGCCTCTGTCTGTGGGCCCAGGAACCCCATTTCAGCACAGGCTTGGTCTTGCCTCTGGTCCTGTCTCCTGGGTGGACCTTGGACCTGTATTGTAGCCTTGTCCAGTCTTGTCTTTGGTCCTTTCTCCTGCTGCTCCCAACTGGCCTCACTGGTTGGATCATGGACGTGGTCCATCACTTGTTTTATGAGGGGCTGTTGATGGACCCTGTTACCAGCACCCAGATCAGTGAGGGGACTGTGCACACCAGGGTCACCCTCAGATCATGGCATTGCCCTGATGATGGCTACCATCCCCTGTAGATGGCTAACACCTGTAGCATCTAAGATCTGGGTCACACAGTCAGTGTACCTGACAAGCTGCATATACTGCTGCATGTGTAGACAGCACTTCTAATGTTCACTGGTTTCCACCTGTGAACTGCTAGTAGTCTTGCTCTTGCAGACTACCTTTGTCCCTTGTCCCTTTTCTGCTTAAGATGTTCACATTCTTGTTTACTTGATTTTATTTCTAATGACTACTTTTTTTCTGCAAAATCTCTGACTGGAAAGCTCCAGTCATAGCAACCCAACCTCGTGAGAAATCTGTGGGCACGCTGGGAGAAAACAGTTGATAGGACTTGTCATTTGTGTGTTTAAGCTTCCTTTCCTACTCTGCCTTATCTAGGTTGTTCAAAACATGACAGACAGTGATGCTGAAAGGGTAAAATGCTATGATAAAATAAGGCATTGATATTCAAAGAGGCATATTCTACCCTATGGTTCCTCCTCCTGCTCCAAAAATATGAACATAAATCATGTTGCTGGTTACGTTATCTCCATGCACTGCAATCAGGCATTCGTAAGATTCAGATCCACTGAAGTCATCAGCAGTATTGGAGTTAACACATCCAAGAAGGTCCAAGAAGTATTTTGCAGTACTTGGTTTTCTGGTTTTGCAACATAGTTTGGTCTTTTGGAAATGGGGGTTGGCAGAGAGCAGGCTGAGTTGAAGATAGAAAATTAGCATATTTTAGTATGCTTGAACTGATTCTACATCCATTTGAACATCATTTTCTACATGACCCTTTGCCATGATTCAAACTTCACCTCCTGTGACTGATAAACTCACTGGTATTCATTCTTAATACGACAGAATGTTACTGTTATGTAATATTTATAGCAAGCCTTTCTAAATCCCCTAAATTACCTAAAGTATGCAAAAATTCAAGCTATGCATCAAGGACCAAGCACAACAGCTTTCAGTTGTGGGAAAGAGTGAGACGTTTAACTCTCGGTTTCCTGGATTTGACAAGCTTAATCCTAACCCAGAACATTCGTTTTAATACATTTCCCTGTGTTTGGGGGAAGAAAGAAGCATTTGTCTCCATTGCATGTGCACACAAAACCAACATCAGTGCCTTCAACCATCACTGAAAAGATTCGGTCCTGAACTGTATTCTTCTTGTCTGGACAGATCAGATTGTGTAGCAGATGCATGGCCTTCAGATGTCTTTCCCTAGTGTACCCTAAGAGTCCCTGATACACACTGATTCAGTTTTCTAGTCAGGAAGCATTGGACCAGACAAAATAGCTTAAAAATTACCATAAAGTTAGAAAACGATGCTGGCAGGAGCCTTTGCACAAAAGAACAATTCAAGCCCCTGATGATAATTTGTCTTCTGCTTTATTCTTGAAGACCTCAGTGCTGGCAATTGCATCTCCTCCCTCTGTGTGTCAAAACACAGGTTCTTGCTCCTAGCAGAAACTTTTCGTAGTGTCTGACCTAAATCTTCCTTGATAAAATCTTATTTTATTCCCTCTTATCTGATTCACCATGGTTATAGAGACAATTTATTCTTTTTCTCTTTTCATCTTTACTTGAAGGCTATTACTTAATCTTTTCTTTTCTAGAATAAACATGCCAAAGTCTTTTGATCTTTGCCCATAGGTTATGTTTTCTAGATCTCTCCCTGTTGGTCTTCTCTGCACTATCTCCAACTGTTCCACATATAAAATACTGAAAATCTTCGCTTGCCTTAGATAGAACAGCCCTGCTAAAACATCCTGATGTTACCCATCCTACATGCCTAAATCACAGTAATGGCGCAGATGGCATCAAGCAGAATGTATTTGCATTTTACAGATACAGGCTGACAAGGCGATGTTTTTCCTACTGCCAGCACAATTGACCTGAAGAGAGATTACAGTAGCAGAAACGCACAAGCTTACTTACTGCCTTACAGTTTCGGTCAACTCTAAGCCATACTTTTGTATGTCTAGTTTAACATTTATAGGCATTTTTATGCCTGTATGTATCAGCATGTATGTATTTTATATATATATGTGATCCCACACACGCATATCCCAGTATATGTATGTGCATATATGCACAGTGTTATATATAAGCACACACAGAGATCTATCCGTCAAGCACTTCCCTTTGTTAAATGTGGAAGGAAGCACAATCTCATTCACAGTAAAAGAGCCTGTGCAGCACAGGACAGATGCCACTAGTCAGCACATTGGTTTTGCCTGGAGGAAATTGGTGAAATTTTATACTAAAGGGCAGGGAACTTTACTGGACCTTTTGATGATCTCCTTCTGTACTGTCACAGAATCTTATTAGCACAAAGACAATAAAGCAGGCTTGTTTAAATAACTTATTACTGTTCGTCTCTTACCCAGACCACACCACCAAATAAATGACTGCTGTGTCTGTTTTTTGATCAATCCTTCTTTGTTTCAGGCTACCACAGAGGTTTTCCGGATTAACTCTCAAGTAAATTAACTAGTTCCTACTGAATGGACCACACTGAATAGGGCACCCACCCAAAAAAATGACATGCCTGATAGGGACTGAGAATTGGTATCTTCTTGAACACTACTAAAACCAAGATGCAGACATGTAAATATTAGTGTTGAAATACATATGAAGCGATTGGACTTTGTGCATGCAAGTTCTTCACTGACATATGAAGACGGTGAATGAGTAGGTCTTGAGTGTCAAACAGTTTTTCTCAAATTTATCTCAATTTCATGTGAATCAAGTAAAAAAGTGATTAGCTGAGCTGGGCTGAGGCTGGTTGGAGAGATTGGTGTTGCCATCCCATCTCTTCCTCCTCTTCCTTCTCCTCCTCTCCATCTTCATCTTGATCTGACCTCCCAGGGAGCAGACTCAGCTCACTAAACCAGAAGAACACTATGGGAAAAAACAGAAGAGGGGTTTGCTGGCTCAATGAGCTGCCCTGGATCACCCTGGGGTCATGCAGTCAGACTTGCTTCTCTCAACCATGTGTTTGTGGGCCAGGGCCTTCTACAGCTTTTGTGCACCGCTGTATTACGCACCAGAAACTAACCACCTAACATTGAGGATTAATCAGCTGCTCCATTTGTTTACCCATTTGGTAATCTTCCCCTGGAAAGTCCAGCTGAATCTACCTCAGTATCAACAGAGAAGGACAGACTTATGGGAGAGAAATTCAGAGCAGAAGTCTTCCTCAATCAGCTTTTAGAGAAATATACGACCCATGGAGGCACAAGGTGTACTAGGCTAAGTACTCCCTAGCCACACTAGGCCATAGCAAATTACGAGTGCTCCTCTTGCCACCCTAGAAGTATCATTGAAGACTGAGGGAAGAAGATTGGACTCAAAATCCTAAAATACAGATATTTTTCTAAAATAGCTTGTAAAAAAAAATAATCCCACAAGAGAAGACATATTTTTAAAATTTAATTTCCCATTAGAAGAAGTGCTTGTTTATTGAAGTGATAATATGAAAGTGCATCTCTTCAATTGTGATAAATAAATAGCAGCTCTAGAAATTATACTTTATTATCAATTTTCAGGCCTACTTCACTAATGCTACATAGAAAATTTTCCTTAAAAGTATGATATGGGTTCACGCTTTTCACAAACTTTAATTAACAGTGCCAGTAATATTTATTGTATTTTGCTATTTAATGAAAAATAGAAAACTAAAGATAAAAGAAAAAAAAGGTATTTTTGCAGAAATAACAATTGAAACCCACAGATAACAACCTGGAATATTATTCATTTGCAAAGGCAAGCAAATCTTTACTGTTATGTTTAGACAGGCAAGACTAAACCCCTAACTCTTCACTGAAGGCAGAAAAGCATCTGGAAATTAATTTGCCTGTTTAAGTTACGTGGACTTTTCAGGCCTACATGTGGCATCTCCTCCTTGGATAAGGGGGGACCATATCTCTTGAAGTCAGTGGAATTATTCTATTAGAAAAGAGACAAAAATTATACCAAAAACTTTGGAAAACTGACCTAACAATCTCCTGCTACTGAGGTTTGGCACTGTAACAGAAAGCTGGGAGAATCTGTGTGTGTGTGTCTGTCTGTCTGTTTGTTACTGCTTTTGTGTTATTCTGGATATTCCATTTCTATCTTTAGTTGGAATATTTGTATCAAAACAATTGAAACACACATTTCAGAGCAGCAGAATCTGTTTATGTTCATTGCATATAGAGGACTCCTCCAAAGGTTGAAGTGTGGCATGTCCGTATTCAGATTCATCCTGTGACTCTGCAATGTTCAGTGGCAATTTTACCACGGATTTCAGTAGAGCCACATATCACCTGAAAATGTAGGTGGAAGCCAAAACCTACAAAAGTACACAGTTCTGGGCTTTTCTGTATGAATAAGTTTCACTCCAGCATACGGGACCATACCTCTCCCAATCCGTGGTTAAAATCACCACCATTCCATATGATATCAACATTGTATTAGTGTGTTCCTTTACTATGGCTTTTAGTGGATCTTCAGTCCCTGGTGCAAAAATGGTAGTCGCTTTAAAGTTCAGCTGTATTTTACTCTTTTACATCTTGTTTTGCTGTGGTTTTTTTTTTTTTTTATCCTTTAAGAGGACCGAGGCAACAGGAAAAAAGAGAAAGATGATTCAGCAGGCTACTGCTGATATCAGCAGAATCGTGGTTCAAAAATGTGAGGCTAGGCAGTAAAACTATTCCTTTTCTTGCATTCCAGAGAGGAAGTCGATTTTCCTCTTCTTCTCAGTGTGTAGTCCAACAGCAATGAGCAGAACTGATACTCTGACCAGGCAGACCGATATGGATGATACAGAGACTTCCTGACCCTTCTCCCCTTGCTAAGCCACAGCTGCACTGAATCTTGGCTGAGGTTCTGGCAGGGTCAGATTAGTTCTTTCATTGCACGTTCCTTTTCCATGGTCCTTGAATTTCTGGATTCAAAACACCATAATATCAAGTAAAAGACAACTTTTTTTCCCTGACACTTTTGATTTTCCAGGATGGAAATGGAAGCAGGGAAGTTAAAAACTTTGCAAACTTGCAATAAAGTGTCTCAGGAGGTGCCAGATTTCCTCCATTTCTAATGATGCACTTAGAAGAGGGAAGTTTTCAAGTCTTGAGTTTACACAGAGCTGATATTGTCCTGCTAAGTTAATATCCTCACCCTGGGTGAAAACAGTCCCTCAAGCATTGGTATCACAGAACCGTTGTCATTTCAGTTCTGTGAAGCTCTGGGAGCCTGTGTCAATCCGGAATGAGCAGAATGTACCCTTAGTTCTTTCCCAATGGTTAAAAACAAACTTAGGTGTATATGCCAGTGAAGTTCACAATGTCAGTTTTGCCACTGGCAGAATATGTTCTGTGTCCATATAGTTCCTCTTGTACATCTTTGCCTTCTTCAAAAATAGATCTGCACAAGTGGAATGAAAATGCTTCCTACAGGTTTTAAAACAGAGGTATTGTGAAAAAGCATTTTGTATTATCGAGATCTCAAGCCAGGAGCTGGTAATGGCTTTTTTTAGCGGTGTGCCATGGGAAGGCTCAGCTAACAGAAGTTCGTCCTCAAGACCTGCTGACATGTCTGGAAAGAAGGGGCAGTGTGGCTTTACTTCTACTGAGTCAGTGATGTATCACAGCCCTGCACAGAGTTAGCATCGATACAGGCAGTACTGTCCATTTTTGTGCTGATGTGAAACTCCTTTTCTAGAGATTGGCATTCGGTGCCACTACATTCATGCATAAAGTGAATGACAAAACCTTTTCTCCTACAGCAAGTATGTACTTACCTAACTATTGGTTTCTTCCTTTCTTTCTCATAAACCAGCTTGAAAACATCACATTTAAAGAAGAAGGGGAAACAAAACACTTCTTGAAGACTTATGTTCACAAATTAGACTGCAGAGCCTAAAAATGTCTTCACAAAACATATAAAAAGCTCATTGTTTAGGGCAACTGTTATTATTTCTAACTGTTACTGCTCACTCTGGGGCATCTGTCCTTTACTTTATACCTGCATCTGTCTTAGAGATATGATCCTAACAGATATTGTTCACTCCTACATACTCTGGATGAAATCCTATTCTCTCTGAAATCAATGGCAAAACATCCTTCAGTGCAGCCAAGACTTTTTCTGTAATTACAACTACAGTTTATTCCCTGTCTCTAGTGTAAGTTTCTCTCTGCACAACGCTGGCGTACTCCTTCCATCTGGCTCCTAACATATTAAATTTCCTACTTGTTTTTACAAATGTATAGCCAATGGTTTCCAGAACTTCATTCCTAGATCACTGACTTGCACACAATTTGTCAAAACTTAGTTAAAATATTCAGTGTCCCCACTGGCCTAAGGATGATAAATGGGATGTCTGTTCCTCATATTTCTTTCTGTAGGAAGCTCTAGAAACTGCATTTATGTGAACAGAAATCCTCTATCAGAGACTAACCAAGAGAAACTTGTCTGGTAAGTGATACTTCTGTGCATTTGCTGATGTAGTCAATTAAAGTAATAACCTAATATCCGTGGGCTGGCTCCGTTTCAAAATACTTCCCAGCCTTTTCCCATGTATGACTGACTAAGGAATCTGGATGTAACACTGACATGAACATTACAGATGTTTTTTCTACATATCTGGCAGAGATGCATTTAATCATTGCTGATTAAAACTGTAAGCCAACCAATTATTATCTCCAACGGCACCCCAAACATAACAGGATGTGTTTTTGACATATCCCTGCTACATGTCATGCAGACACTGAGTGGCCTTAGGTTTTTGCTCAGCAGGAACAATTCTAAACGCAGACAGCACAAAGACTCCTTCATCTGCTGCCCTTTGCCCGCTCACGAGCATATAGCGTGCTGCTGAGAGAATGACACTTCAGTGATACTATAGCAGTGAATAACATTTGCTTTATCTCCATTACAGCCCTGCTGTACGGATGTTTTAAAGAAAAAAAAAATCATTCTTATGATGTGATTTGGTGGATTCAGACTGGAATTCCTGCCACCAGCTCTCTAGCTTCATTCCTTCATGCTTCATCTGCCCAATTATCAAATCCCCTGTTGTACAAAGACACAATTCAGCTGTTCTGAGGGCTTAACTGTGCCCTCAGACACAGGGATGTGCAGTGCTTTGCATCTTGTAACACCAAAATGCACAGCAGCCACTTTTTACTGGGTACACAGAGATGCATCCACATCTGAGTACTGAAGTAAACAAGTAAACACGATCCAAAAGATCATTTAAGGAGACAAACACGCATTCAGATGCAATGAACTGCTGACCTCGTCAAACCAGGAACGTACACCGAAACAGTACTGAAATGTGAATGCTGGGAAAACAGATGCTCCAATTTACTTGCACTGTCCTCCAAGAGTAGATATTCTGGATGTGCAAGTACACTGTAAACTAGACTTCTATCCAACTTGCCGAATATCTGACATTCTCTTTCATTTTGGGTAACCAGCTATTCCCTTTTCTCTGAAAGATTTATGTCATGGCCTTAATTCCGCGTCAACTATCTCCCTGTCAGTTCATCTCCCTGATTATCAGTCAGTTCTGAGAAAATCTCTATGATCTAAGATGTTTTATGTGTGCTTGCATCTTTTAGGGACGTGTTACAAATGAGGATTCTTTTCTGTGCTGGAAGAACCAACACGCTGACGCCCAGAAAATGTTTAAAGAGAAGTACTACAGAAGAAGATGATGCAGGCAGAGCTCCATTCCAGAATAAGCACCAAAACCTGCTTTTTGAGCCATGGGTTGTTCGCTCTTTCCAGAGGTTTATGCCAGACTGCACCTTTTTCTATGCAAAATAATAGAGGGATCATTATAATTCACATTACTCACAGAAATGTGATTGAGGTCAGTGAAAGGAGACTTTCCGGTCTTCAAAAAGGAAGGAACAGTTTCTGTCCAACTACTTTCTGCTATCATAGAGCCCCAGATAGTGTAAACAGCACTAGCTGGCACCCATGGTAGTGACACGGTACACTTGACAGCCAAGGGCAAAGTGACAGCTGAGAAAGGGTGATCACCTGTCTCCACTGGTACCTTCTCCAAGAGACCTGTGCAGACAAGGATGAGAAGACTTCACTGTGCTGGCATTGCCTCTGTAGGCAGGCTCATTTGCCAAGTTTCCAACGAAAGGTCCATTTCATGGGGCTGAGGGCAGTTTCCACCCCATCTCCTTTAGGTATCTGCAATTCCAAGAAAGTGAAGATGTGTCCTCTCCCACAGCCTGTCAGCGAAAAGAGTCAGGAGCCTCCAGGGAGCCATTCAGAGCATTTAGGTTTCAATTCTGAAATAACCTATAATAAGCAATGTCTGTCCCTCTAACACACGCACATATTTCTCCCAGAGGAACTAACCATGGAGAAAAAGTTCATGAATGGTAAAGGTGGGAACATTTGGCTATCAACAGGTAGAGAGAGGACTTCATTTTTTTGCACCTTCTTCAGCACTTTGAAGCACTTCACCCTACAAAGTGTTATAAATAAGCAAAGTTAAGAAATGGGGACAAACAGATTCAGAAGCTTCCTCTCCCTGATGAAACTGTTTGTTAGGCTTTTGCAGCACGTTGAGCTGGGGAGTACAGAAACAGACCTACTCTTTAAAAGCAGCCTTCATTTTTACTGACAGGCTGAGCTGTCAGAATTCATTACGCATACAGGTAAAATCAAAATGCAGATCTCTGCAGGAATAAATACCTACGCAGCCAAGGTGCTACTTTACTATGGTTACTACTCAAAAATATGCCAGATATGAGCTCGTGGAAAAGCTCCTGTTAAAACAATAAATTAAAAATAATGGACATGTGGCACTGAAGCCTTCTTAAAAGGTTGCATGAAAGACTATATAATTTCAGAAGCACTGAGTTTTCCTTTGGAGCATAGCAAGAGGTTGCTAGGCTCCTGAGAGAATAAATAAAATGGAGACGTCCATTTTTCATTCTCAGTAAAATATTGATGAAGCACCTTTGTCAAAATCTATTTGGCAAACAGCATGGTATATCTTGAGCTGCTGCATTTTATGTTTCTGGACATGAAGAACATCATCTTTCAAGATGCTCCAAAATAATAGTTGTAGTGAAACAAGAATATTGAATTTTGGTTTATTACAATACACTAGGTAATAAAAGTGTCAGTGTTACATTTGGACCATTTTACTGAGTGGAATAAATACTCGTAAAGGTCAGTGTTTTTCACGCTGTTTTTTAGATGCTTACTGACCATTTTCTCTTTTTACCACAGTTTTCGGCTTCATTGTCATAAAAATCATTGCCTTGAGAGAGCTGCAGACTTATAAATATTAACACAGATTTTCAGTTTGGACTAATAGGACCAACCAGTAGGTCAGCGTCCCAGACAAAGACCAAGGAATCTTTCTAAAACAAGAATTGGGTCACTTCAGTGGTTGAATAGTACCTGTATTTGATGAACACAAAGTGGGTAAGTAGAGCAGAGAGGCGATTCCCCTCTATGAAGGGGAGAAAGCAGAATCAGAAAAAAAGAAATCATTTAAGACTCATGAGATGCGCAGATACAGAGGAACACCATCTGTATCCCCATGCAGCACTGCCACCACGTATGCATGCATAAATATAGATGTATGCGTACGGCCATTTGAAAAGGTCATTGCCCTCATAGCATTTCACTGGTAAAAAGGAGACAAAGGAAAGAGCTTCCCACCTTCAGACCAGCCTTTCCAAGCCCCTGGGCTGCAACCCGGCTTAGAGCTTAGGAAAATCTACAGCTGGCCAAAAGGTTTAGTGAGCCCTGTGCCTGCCGGTCTCAGTCATCCCTGCATTTGTTCTCTCTTTCACTCGAGGCTCAGACAGGGAGAGTCCTGGCGACTCATGCACCAAAGCCTTTTTGTGCCCGTCTCACCTCGGGACGGCTCACAGGTCGCCGTTAGCAGCAGGCTGTCGACCGGTGGAGTCAGACGGTCTGAGCTGGGTCCCTGGCTGGGAGGCAAAAGCACCATGAATAGAAGAATAAGAATGTGCTCCTTCGCAATTAGGTATTTGTATGAAGAATAACCTCGTTTGTGAGACTGATCATGAATAGCAAATAAAAGGAGGTATGAACACGATCACACTGAACAGCTGTTGAGAACTGGAACAAATGTTGGCGAATACTCATTTGCAGTATTCTTCTAGCTCTGGATTTTCTTTTCTCCCCTCAAATAAGGTCTCTACTTGAGTGGCTTAGCAAAATAAAGACAGATGGCAATGGATTATCTCTAACACTTCATTAATTGCAGTGCAGCCATTACAGTATTTCTAAAGCCCTCACTAGAGCTTTGCCTGATGATTTCCTTTTAACTGAGTCGCATGCCACTTAGCGAGAAGGGACCTAATAAGAAATTGTGACTTATTAATTAAGAATGCCTATGTTAGTCATAACAGCATATAAATACACTAGTAAATATCATGGCTGAATATACTGTGTATTTAGGAAAACTTTCTCAGTGTAAATAAGAGGCAACTCATTCTTGCAGACGCATGGCTGCCTTATACTGCCATGCAGTCATGGCACGGACAGTGAACGGAATCAAGCCAGATTTTAGAGCCTAATTCACTCTGATGTCATTCAGCTTTCAAAATTAGGAGCCTAATTTCCTTTTACAAAATTGGCTTAGGCATATACGGCCAAACTGAGAGATGATTCAAAGCCTAAAGATGCAGATAACACACAGGGAAATTACTAATGCGACCAGGTACTTAGTTCTAATGACCTCAGAGGCTATCTGGAAATCTCTTGGATATATTTCCTTCTGTTTATAAAAACGTGATTCATCCAATCCTGGAATAGAAGTAATAGCAGCTGACTTAAGTAATCCACTACCCTCACACCTGAGGATAAGTGGCAGCACACGCCTCATTTCTTTAATTCTCTTTTAGATAGGTGATAGGTTGAAATATTTGTGAAACATCTGTGGAACAATTTTGAATGATCTTGTTCAAAAAAAGCAAAGATAACGTTCAGAAAGGGAAAGAACTATATTCATAAAGGATCTCTCAATTCTGATAGAGAGCAGCTTTACATAGTAACTTACAGATGTCTGTTTAAAACATTGTCACATTTCTCTTTTTTTCCTTAAAAATTACGAGGTGTTCACATACCTTGTCACTGCACTTCTGACAGGAATTTTGCAACACCAACATTCCCAATTCAGTAAAGTTATCAAAGTTCCCAGACATTCATCCAGTGAAAAGCTGTCTGTCTCCAGCTGCTGCACAGCCAGCTCAGCTTGCGTGTCCAAAAAGAGGACATCCGCAGTGGTCAGAAGGATGAGAACTATGTGTCGCGTGGAGGTGTTTAGACAGGAAGGAACTGGGGAAACAAGAGAGGGAGAAAAGGTGTGAGCAAGTGAGAGGTGACATAGGATCACTAACGTGAAGTGTTCCTGAGGAGGATGCTCTCTTTGCACTCTGAGTGCACTCTGGTCCCTGAGGAGATGCCGGTGGCCCAGGCCAGCTAGAGACACTCTGAAGGTCCAGAACCATATGCGACACATCCTCATGTTTCATTCAGCCAAAACCTGCTCTGCAGTCCTGGTCTCCTTCCCTAGGCTTTCACAGGCAGCAGATCCCATAGCACAGTAATAGTCACTGCCCAGACCCCACCGGCAACTAACCACCTTTCCCAATGTCTAGAGGACACTATCCCCAAACATCTTCCAGAGGGAGCAGCATCTCTTTCCCTGTACTGGCCTGAACAAACTTCCATCCTTTCCCTCCCTTTCTGACGCGGCCCCACTCCACCAAACTCAGCATAGGCTAAAGATAAACTGTTCATTTTGCCAAAGGGGATCTTTGGGTTAATAGGCAGCCACAGGAGAGAGAGAGGTATTAGATCTGCCTACAAGGCAATGAAGTCCACCACTGGAACAGTCCAATCCTGGTGTCACAAAGAAAATGGCAAATAAAAGAGGGGTCAGAAAGGTCAACAAAAATAACTTTTGCTATGGAAAATCTGACTCAGAAACTGAAATCTGAGGTGCTCAGCCTTGATAGCCTTATTCCGCCTAAGCAATAATTCAGTCAGAGTCTAATAGTGCCAACATGAGGAAAAAGATTACTGATTGTGGCTGGGTCTTTAATTTTGCAAAGAGGGAAGAAAACAGAAGACAGGGGGGAAAAAGAAAAAAAAAAAAAGAGAAAAAAAAAGCTGATGAAATAGGAGCAGCAGCTAAACAAAATCAAACCAGAAATAGCACATTCCCAGCAGCAAGGGTGGATAATTAACCACTGGAAGAGTTTGCCACTGAATGTGGTGAAGGCATTAAATCTTCACAGAAAAGCTGGATCTGTTCCTCTCCATCCAAACAGAAGTTTTGATCTTTAGGCAGAAATCACGAGATTGTTTCTGACATGCACGTTGTCCTGAACGTTGGACTACATGATTTTTATATTTCCTTCTGCTCTATCAGACTATTTATGGACTACATGTTCTTCATATACCAGGTTGTTAAAAAAATGCAAGCGATGCTATGTGGCCATTTTGTTCTACATTTGTTGTTATTTATTAAGAGGGTCCTCAAGAGCCTAAGTAAATGCCAGTTCCCCCTGGGGTTCTCCCCAGCTGAGTTAGAGGATGAAATGCAGCTGTGCCTCCGAGGGGGTGTTGCAATGCCCAGTGTTCTCTGCCTTCCCAAGAGGAATTTGCTGCCTGGGGTTGGACATCGCAGCTCTCCCTAAGGAGTGCGGAGTGCCAGGTGCCTCAGGGGGAATTCGGGACAGGCAGCACACGAGTGCGGAGATACCTAAACTATCTCTTAGAAAACACCAAGAGACAGATGTTTATTTCTCCCTCCGTTTGGCTTAATTCTGAAATGCAAGGGAGTAACCAATGCCACCTCTGGACTCACAGCTCAAAACCTGCTCTTAAATTAGACAGCAAGGTGTCGTTTTCAAAGCTGAGTGAGGCTCACTCTTGTCTTTTAAACCGAAGGAGCTGACCCCTGCTCATCATCAGCAATTCCCCATCAGAGGGCACTTGGCCAAAGACAGGTCTGCTTCAGACCCTGGAATGCAGGCTCAAACCCAGTCAGTTTTATACAATAGGTGACACTGTGAATGTGAGCATTTTCCAAACCTTGCATTGAATTTACAGTGTCAAAAGTCTCACTGGACCATGAAAAGGAAAATTAATTGGAAATAGATAAAGTTTGCCTTTGATTCCAACAGGAGTGGAATTAGACAGATAATTTAGCTTTTTAAGGTATAAAACAAATACATCAGCGCTTCCTTTCCTAATGGGCTATCATTAACTTTTTCATATTTTTTCTTGAATCTAGGACTTTTCACACATCAGGTGCCCTCTATCATTGTGTTCAAATCACATCTTTAAAGTCTCATTTCAAATGAATCTTTATGGCTTATTAACCACACAATGCATTTGTACCTCTTTAGTTTTTATTGTGCATATGCAATTTTTGTAAAGTCTTATCAAAGCAGGACACTGAATAACCACATGTTTTGGAAAGATTGAGTAAGAGCAGTAAATAGCAATAATTATTTCTGCTAGTGCTGGGAAAAGGGTGAGGGTTAACAACTTATTCAGAACAGAGACACAGAAGTGTCTAATTTTGTAGCAGCACAAGGCTACTTTTCTGAGGTTAGCGTTCAGAGGTTGGTCTCATGCTGATCTTTTGATAGAAAGATTCTTTTTTGATTTATGGTTGAACAAGCACAAAGCAAGCCACACACACAGTAACTTCCCATAGAAATTCAAGGGAGCTGTGAAAAATATTTTTTCTGAGTTTTAGGGGGTAAAGTTAAGGGTAACTATATTAGTGACTCTGTCCCATTCTTCCCTCTTTAATTTTCAACCAATATAGGAGTGTAGTAATTGTCATACTAGAAATACAGTCCAATACTCTCAACTACTGCCCAGCAGATGTTTCAACGTAAGATCTACCAACTTCTCAGTAACTGCAGGTTGGGTAGTTCTCCCTCATCATTTTGTCCCCTCCTCACCCAATGAAGATTAGCCTGTCCATGAGATTTTCTAGCTATTTCACAAAACTGTTGTAATTCTTTATAATCGCTTTAAAATCTTCTTTATAACCACTTTAAAATCTTTTCTAAATTCCTGATTTCATTGTCTTTCTGTTGTAGTGAATTCCACTTTGCAGGTTGGCTGTTTCACCGCTTTTTTCTGAACTTGCCTTTTCCTCTCCCCAGTACTGTTCATTGTATTTTAGATGGGGCTGAACACCTGGTTGCAGCATTATAACTTCTGCTGGGTTTATCACTCCATTCTTATCTCTGCAGCATATCCTGTCTTTTATTGACTGCCTTCAGCAGAGCCTTAATAGCGCTATGGTGAGAACCTGGCCTCATTGCTGGGCTGATAAGGTTAATTGAGAATTCTCTAATGTCTGGGTAGTTAATACTTTTCTCTTCAACAGGCATGATTTTACATTGCTTAACACTGAAATTCACTTGCCATCATTCATCTGGATAGCCAAGGTCTGAATTCCTCCTCAGCTTTCTGGTTCTTCTAAGTCACCTTGACTCATCTTTTCCCCAGCGATCAGTACTCCTTCCAAGTCACATGTACATATATATAATAAACACTCTATACCTAAACAAGCTGATGTATCATATCCTAATCTTAATCACTCTCTTTATCACTGTTTCTCCACCTGCTCTTCTCCTTGTAAACAGGTTACGGGAGGCTACAGAAAACTGGAGCCAGCTTTGCTGAGGACCACACCAAGTCATAGCCACCTCAAAGCAAGGCACGCTGAAGGGATCCAACAGGAGCAGCAACACAGGCGGCAAGCAAGGTAAGGTGCTACCTATTATCAAAATGCGCTACTTTGCAGCATCATTATGTCTCCAGTTTACACCATAAATATTGATAATTTGGCAAAACAAGTCTGTGCCCTCCTACAGATCTCTTTGGATGCTTTGGAGGATTTGAGTGTGGGACTGAGGTTGATGGATTGAGGATGTCATCTGCATCCATCTGATTTGAAAAAATGCCAGGAAGCAGTATAATAGAAACTTTATTTAAATCTCTGATATGACTGTATTTCAGTCTTTATCAGGCATTTCACAACAATAAAAAATGCATCATCATTTTTCTCACAGCACTGAAACTTTGCCAGTATTTTGTAAGGCTGTGGTTTCTGTTCCAGTATAAAGCAGCTCATATTTCCTTCTTACCTAATGCTGACCTTGAACTGCATTCTGCACTATTGAACAGTAGGAGGGTTTCCTCTAAGACTTGTGAAACCTACATGAACTTGGGAAATTTACCTTTAATCTTTCACATGGAATAAAGCTCTTGGGAATCATAACAGATAGGTTTACATGGAGATCTAATTGCCTGAGCAATTTTCCAGAACAAACAGGCATTCAGAAATATCCCAGCTATGATTTTGATCAAGTTTGTTACAGCTGAAGATATATATTTATAGAAAAGTCACTAATAAAGCTATTGCTGTGCTACTGTTATGAAGGATGGGGGGAAAAAATTTTAACAAAAAAATGCTCTGATAGATTTCACACAACAGACAAACACTCATCAAACATTTTTGGGGTACATCAAAGTTCAGTTAACCCTCTGTTACTTTTAAGCTTTTAACATACAAAGGCACATTCTGCTTTCATCCTACTTTCTTTCCAGATGCATGAATATGCTGGAGGAGGAGCTACTCACAAGACCTACAGATTCACTGGAGGAAGGGAAGTTGGTTCTCCCAGGAGTTTAAAACCCATTTTCACATGGGAGTTGTGATAAACTCCAGATGCTTTAAAAGAATATCGGCACTGTATTAATTCCGACGACTGGACTGTTTGGGTTTGTAATGGATCGTCTGCGCTGGAGATGCAGAAGCTGTTGCTGGTCTGGGTAGTGTTTTGAACCAAGCTTTAGATCAGAGAAAGTGATTGACTCACACTGAGCTTACTCCTGCTTTCTTTGGCTGAGCAGCCTTAATTTTCATCTGAATAACAACAGCTCAGTTTAGGCACCTTAAAACAGTGAGTTGAGGAAACCGGCATGGCCCCTGCTGTAAGGAGTGAATTTGGGGCAGCCAACACTGATTCTCACTCCTGCCTTCTCCTGCCTTTGCCGTCTGACACCTGGGTCCTTTCAGCATGCACGGATAGCTATGCAGTGACTGAGCTGGCAAATACTTAATTAGTGTAATACTGTCTGGCAACGCTAGCAAAGGGTATGAACCTATCAGGAACATCTGAACACAGAATCTTTTCAAAATACCAAATGACCCATACTAACAGACTGAGTTTATTACAACATTTTATTAAGACAAAAGAATGGAGAATGGTCTTTCTGTTCTGGGAAACTGCTGAGGTTTTAAAAATTAATTTTCACTCCCAAACCAGGTCAAACAGTCAATACGGAAAATTTCCTCAACTTGGTCACCATTAGCAATAACAATGGGAATTATTGAAATGCTTCAGCACAGAATTGTTTCATTTTTGTTCGAACATTGTGTAATTCTTTTTTCTCTCCCACAAGTTAAAGAAATTTGCTTAAGTAACTGCCATCACAGCACAAACAGCTTGATTTTTTTTTATTTGGAAATAGAATTCATTTTAATGAATTCAGAACATTTTTACAAAACCAAATCCCAAATAGGAAATTCACTAAAATCAGTCCTTTTTCACAAACACGCTTGAGTCTTCAGAGTAAAAGCTTTTGCTAAAAAGATAATCCAATTTCGCTTTGAGTAAGAGTGAAACTCCCTGTTTCTCACATCTTTCTTCTGCAAATATCAGAGCTCCAACTTTTGTAACAACATGATTACATCTGTTAGTTTTCATTTGCATAAATATTTCAGCGACTGTGATAGACTTCAGTGTCAATGTTTTTATCTCAGTATAGGAACAATTCGTCCTTGGGAATCTCTTTTTCCTCATTTTTATGGGCTTGTATAGATATGCTTAAATCAGACACAGTAGGAAATGTGCCGCCCATGTGTTTCATGACCATAGCAGTTTTACTACTACAGCATTTGATTAGGCTGCTTTATTCATTCTAGTTATCTTCTTCAAGGTCAAAAAATCCGTCCTGCAACATCTGTTTTCAGTGTACTTTTCCTGTATACTAACCTATACCCTCCCAATAACACTAGGTCAAATAGAGTCATTAACCGTTCATAAACAAAATGGTGATGTATTATAACCACAGAAAGAATAAGAAGTTGCTACTTCCTGTAAATGTAGAGAGATGAGATTTTCAATAAAGGGAAGGGAAAAATGGCACCGTTCCCAGTTTCTCAAGGCTCTATGTATAAGGATACATTTATCACCTCAGTGACAGAAGTTCTGGAACTCCTGTCATTAATGCTGAAGGAAAACACATTTGAATGTCATGTCAATAAATCATTTGCCTACTAGAGGGTTGAAGGGTTTTACAGTTGTTAATCAGGCTGGTCTGGGAATAGAATTTACACATCGTTTTCATTCATTACTAGGAACAAAATAAATCCAGATTATTGCAATCGTAGAATAAAAGAAGGAGCCTCTGCTTCAAAGATTATTAAAAATGCAGAATATTTGCAAAATAGCATTGTTTAATATGAGAAACATAATATATGTTTTTGATAAGAAGTGCTGTGCTTGTTTTCTTATTCTGATACGTTACCTAAAAAGTGTGCAAAACTCAATTGTTTGCCAATTATTTAACAGAAAACTGAATACCCTTCAACACACACACCCCCGGCACCCACCAAATTGGTTATACTGTGTTTTATCAAGAACCAGGCAAAACAAATGGGCACTGAATCACAATCTGAAAATGAGCTAATCAAAGCTATTCTGGGCAAAGGACAGGCAAGCACTGAAAGCCTGTGAGGTCAACATCTGTCAGCGGTTCACTCTGTCCTATGAAATGGAGGTCAAACATCAGCATCTCGCCTGCCTGAAACCGTGTCAGTGAATCAAGAAGGGCATATGTGATGGGATCTCTCAGGCAACCACAACCTGGCTGTTTAGTCATTGCTATATTAGTTTATGCTCCATTTATATCTCTCAGTGGATATAGTACAACTTTATATAGTGGAAGGCACCATCAGAGCAATAAGGTGGAAGACAAAATAGCTTCTTCAATGAACATTTTTATAACACTTACATTCTAATTAAAATAACAATCATCCCAGTCTTCAAAATGTGAGAGGTGCAAAATCCTTTCCCACCACCACCTTAACCGAGTCCATCTCCTGTATTTTTGGAGTCAGGGAAAATTTGAGCAAAACAAGAGTTTTTCACACAGGTGCTTTCAATTTTGAAATGCATCATGTTTGTTATGGAATAAATAAGACATTAAACAAGTAATCACTAGAATGGAGGCAATTGTGGACAGAGAAGAGGAGAAAAACTATGTGAAAGTCTGTAAAGCAATGCTATGGCTATACAGTGGTGAGCAGTGTTATGTGCCATCAACAAACCTCTTGAACAATCCCGCTTTTTCCTAACCTCAAACCAAGGATTAGGAGGTTGGTCAAAGCATAAATGTGCACATACTATCCCATGGAGAAAGAAAGAGGAGGGGACTCCATACATTGTTGTATTTGCAACCCAGGTATTGGGGAGGCTTCAGTGCTTTTGTGTCAGCCTTCTTCTAAGGCAAAACATCAAGGTAGGACGTTGGTCTTGAATTAACATATGATACAGTAAGTGTACAAAATACCATAGGCCTGTAGGGTAATATAGATGAGTCTGATACATGTTTTATAAAGAAAAAGTTTGTGGAAAAAAGTGGGTTCCCCAAAGTTAGCTTATTAAACTCAATGATATACCTCAGTTGGTTACAGAAAGCTAAAATTTTGGAACGGATAAATAGTTTATGAATATTTATGAGTAGTCTCAGTGTACCGAGGACTAGATCAGGAATAGAAAAATATCAGAGTACCAACCAAGCCTTACGAGCCATGCCACTTCCACCCAAGGCCTTCCCAGAAGGAAAGTATCTACCCTAGCCAAAGTGACACAGCTTTCAGGGACCAAGTAGGATTGTATGAATGAGCAAGGACTGCCCATTCCCAGGGAAGAGATGAGCTGCTGGAAGACATGCAATGCCTCCTAGAGCATCCAGAGCTACTGAAGAGAATGGAGAGCTACCACCCCTCTCGGACTGTGCTCTTTGCTCTTCGTGCACATGTGTAGAGTTTGACTGTCCACAGTGGGTAACAACGTTAACACCCCACTTGTCAGTGATCCCAGAAGTTTCGAAAGGAGAGATTGCTCCTCTTGGAGTTGACAGCTTCTTGGCCTTAGTTTCTCCTGCCTGTTTAAGTATAGGGCACAGTTTCATCATAGTTAAGTTCAAGAGACGAGGGGAAGATACCAGTGCAGAAGGTATTCCAAATATAAGGCCATGTTAATTAATAATTAATGAGATCTTCAGAGAAGGGAGTATGTCAGAACGACTTAGTGAAGGGAGAACATGTTATAAAAAACCATTATATTATACATATTGATTATTTTATTGGTATATTATTTTTATTAAGACACCATATGAGAGAACAATGATTCTTGAGGGGACAATTAAATGGGAGGTAAGTTGTTACCAGCTTTAACAGACTATGTTTAATATACCTTTGACAACAAAATGTGCCTGAAAAATGTAGTGAGTAGTTCTTCTACTGATCTGTTAGTATGTCTTCTGCCATTTGTTAGTATGTCTTCTGCCACACAGATTACTGAAAATTTCCTGTTGTGTTGTGCAGAGATTAGACTGTACATAATACTCCTAACTGAAACGTCACTTGCATCATGAAAGACTATGGTAGAGTTTCACTAATATAGCAAGGAACAAGTCTGTTCTTCAGCAGTAACAAAATTTAACTTGCGGCATCCAAAAGATTTTGAGACACTTAATTCTGGAGAATTAAAGATTTTTTTTTTTTCAAGTGTACTCAATGAGATTACGCTCTTGAATAGATTGGCAGAAAGTGGAGTTCACCAATCTGCCCAAAATTATAGGCAGTTTCCCTTTGAGTTGGCCTCTGGCTCGCCCGAACTGGCAAGCAGATTGAAGGCAGGCAGCCCTGTGAAGGCATGAAGCATTTGAGAAGGACCTAGATTTAGCTAAAAGCTTTTTGAAAGACACTTAGTATGATGTTTCTCACCCAGCTATAAAGGCCTTTATCAGGTAGATGTTTACTGTTGAGGTTTTCCTTTTAGTCTCTCTTTGTTAAAAAGAGAGAGAAACAGGCAGTCTTAGGCAGCAGTTCCTCTGACCTGTTTTAATGTATTGGTGAGGAGGGGGTGAACTGCCCAGAAGTGGATATTTCTGGTCAGATTAATTTGTCAAGTGGTCACATGAAAGCCACCTTTACTCTCAGCTTTAGGAAGAAGAGATTTCTGAAAAGGAGAGCAACGTGGAAGGAGTGCGGACGGCTGTGGGTTGATTATATTTTTTGACCGTTATTTAAGCCTATGCAGAGTAGTGCAGGAATATTATGTTTAATGATGACAGAAAGTGTCAGATTCCCTGTGTGTGCTGCACAGATGGTCCACAGTAACCCCGATTGTACTTACTGTGCATAGAGAAGCCACTTGTACCACACATATGCAGGAGATTTGAAGCCTTCCAGAACCATCGCCTCATCGCACACATGGTGCAAAGTTGATCCTCACGTAGCAGGGAAACCGTGATGAAGAAACTATTCCAGCTTGGTTCTTTGTTATCTGTAAATCCCAGGCAAATGTACGCATTCCTCACATGCCACCATACAGCTCTTCCAGAGAGCCAAAGGGATGTATGTGGGCAAATCCAGACACTAGATAGCCCTACCATTACTGTCATTAGGAGAGCAATCCTTCAGAGGGATCAGTGAGTTAAACTACCATGACGGCAGACACTTGGTGCAGCTGAGCTGTGGATGGCTGGGTCATCGCGGGAAAAATCCTTTGACGGCTGATTTAATCCAGGCTCCTAACAAAGAGCAAGCTGGAAAGTCATATGGGAATCCTGTACAAGACTGGAATTTCACCTCATATTTGTCCCAAAAGAGTCATGTCTTCAGAAAAGTCTGCCATTATTGTTGAATTTAAATATCTTTTCTGTTAGCTAATCAATTTTTAGTGTCTATATCTGGCTGCTTTGGTTCAGTTCAGCTAATATTTTGCATCAGTTCTGAGAAAAAAAATCAAGGCTTTACATTTTATATACAGTGCTACTATATTAACTTCATAGTTAGAAAGAAGGACTATTTTTTTTTTTTTAAAAAAATGCAGTTTCTCTTCATCTTTTAACCGGCTGCCACTGATATTATCACCAGAAGACATTCTGTTTTCTACAGTTTTGTGCATCTTGGGAGATGTATGCAGCGGTAAAGGACACTCTAGGCTTGCTCCTGTTTAAATTACACACAAATCAGGTATTTTGGGCCACCAGGCGTAGTATGACATGTTGACGTATGGCTGTAACATATTAATTGGATCTCCTTTGAAATTCTACATGCTGTTTTGTTTGACCACCAGAAGACTAGAGCTTTTAAACCAGTTCACTGAATTTAAGCAGCGCAAGCTTGTTCATCCTAAAGCCAGTCGTACACTTAAGTGAATTTTGTCCAGGTGTATGACTAGATTTAGAAATGAGAGGTAAAGGAATCCTCACTTACCAGCTAATGGGTTGGGACACTCTTTCTGGATCTGAAAAGCCTGAATTTGATGTTGTCAAATTTCAAGGGCGCTTCAAGATACTGCTTTAACTATGCCACGATGTAGTTACATGTAGATACGATGTGGTGCATGAAGAAAAACTATTAAATCTACATTAGGTTTTGTGCAAAGTCCTTAAAAACTTACTGATATAAGGCAAAAAAACTCTTTCAATCAGGGAAGTGGGCTTCGGCTTTCCTGAAGAAGAGGGAACTGAAATTAAATTTCCCACTTTATTCTGTGAATGGTTCTCAGAGCTACCTCTTTTTTTTCTATTATTTGCACTTGTTAAAGTTGCCCTGATTGAAAACAAAATGTTATAATTTTAGCATGCCTTAATGTGAAAACACGGGAAAAAATGCTCTCATTTTAGTTCAAAGTGGTTTTTTTACTTATTTGATTTGAGCGCATGAAAAATGTAATCAGAATTACTTAAGGAAACAAACGAAAAAAAGAATCATCCACTCAGTCCTCTAGCCAGGAAAAAAAAAAAAACAAAAGAAAAAAACCCTAAGAGTTCTTATATGATGGAGCTTGACAGATTTACGGATGAGATTATATGAAGTGCTTGTGACAGCAGTGGTCTTGCACAGAACAGTCAAAGTGGTTCTTCACTCTCCTGCGTTTCTTTAAGGTTTTTCTTTAGGGTTTCTCACTGCTGGTGTGAATAACAAGAGGAAGTTGAAATTCAAGTTGCAGTGTCCAAAGATAAGGGAAAGCTTTTTTTTTTTTTTTTTGAATGAGAGCAGCTGAAAACTCTGTATTGAGGAGAGATTGAGGAGCTGGTAGCCATGGGAACAAGGCTGATGCTGGTGTCTTTGCCTAAAGGAATCAAACCTCTCTAAACTCCCAGAAATGTCTTTATAAGAGTAACAGCAGCAGAATTGACAGCAGGAAGAAGAGCTATTGATGACTTGCCAGGTGAAACTGGGAATGTCAGGATTTTAGGGGACTGTGACTGTGATTTAACAAGAAATCCATAGTAAATACAAGAAAATTCCAGAAAAAAACCCAACCAAACAAAAAAGCTACAGAAGACACTGTGTAGCAGCTGTTGGGAACGTGGGTTTGAATGTAGGAGGGAATGATTCAGGCCTCAATTAAGTGAGATATGTGGGCATGAGTGTCACTTGAATGTGTGTAGAGTTGAATTGGGGCCCCATCTCAGAAAATGGGATCAGTAGATTTTAACACTTGCACTGGAAAGAGAACCACATGGCAGATTTTTCCCTGTGCGATAGAAACAGAGAGGATCTATGGAAGCGTACGTGGCTCCTCTCGAGAAATGTCAGCCTCCCCAAAGCCTGAATAAAGTGGCACCACAGAAATGCCTGCTCACAACTAAAATTGAGAAATACCAAGCGGCACATTGTCCATCACCACAGCAAGATGGAAAATGGCTTCTTAACTGATTTGGGAAAACAGCTTCTCTAGGCAGATAGAATTCAGCCATGGAGCCTGCTCACAGGAGCCTGATCTGAGAGCACCGTCCTGCAACACCTCTGCAGAAGACATACGCCAGCACCTCTCCCCATATGTGTAAGAAGTCAACACCTTTCTTTAACACTAGACGCCACCATGGCCCCAAGCTACTCGTGACCTGGCAGCAAGCACAGATCAGGATGTTTAAAAATGAGAACCTAAATCCAAAATTCCCTTCAAAGAGCCTAAGGGTGGTGTGATCAGCGAAGAGGCTGAATCTCTGATCCCGCAGGTCAAAGGGAGTATCTTGGCTGTGTAGAGCGTGCTGAGTGCAGGCCAGCACAGTCGGGGCATTGCAGAGCTGTTGTGATTTAACCCCAGTCGGCAACTAAGCCCCACACAGCCGCTCACTCACTCCCACCCCTGCCGGTGGGATGGGGGAGAAAATCAGGAGGGTAAGAGTGACAAAACTCATGGGTTGAGTTAAAGAGGCTTAGTAGGTAAAGCAAAAATTGCACACACAAGCAAAGCCAAGCAAGGAGTTCATTCACTGCTTCCCATCAGCAGGCAGGTGTTCAGCCATCTCCAGGAAAGCAGGGCTCCGTCACATGCAATGGGTGCTTGAGAAGACAAAACACACTCACTCAAAACATCCCCCCCTACCTTCTTCTTCCCCAGCTTTACATGCTGAGCATAATGTCACACGGTATGGAATATNGAGGGTAAGAGTGACAAAACTCATGGGTTGAGTTAAAGAGGCTTAGTAGGTAAAGCAAAAATTGCACACACAAGCAAAGCCAAGCAAGGAGTTCATTCACTGCTTCCCATCAGCAGGCAGGTGTTCAGCCATCTCCAGGAAAGCAGGGCTCCGTCACATGCAATGGGTGCTTGAGAAGACAAAACACACTCACTCAAAACATCCCCCCCTACCTTCTTCTTCCCCAGCTTTACATGCTGAGCATAATGTCACACGGTATGGAATATCCCATTTGGGATCAGCTGTCCCAGCTGTGTCTCCTCCCAAATTTTTGTGTACTCCCAGCCTACTCGCTCGTGGGGTGGTGTGAGTAGCAGAAAAAGCTGTGACTCTGTGTAAGCACTGCTCAGCAATAATGGAAACATCCCTGTATTACCAACACTGTTTTCAGCACAAATCCAAAACATAGCCCCATACTAACCACTACGAAGAAAATTAACTCTGTCCCTGCCTAAACCAGCACAAGAGCCAGCTCACCCTTTCTGTAATATTTAAATGCAGCGATGGGATACCTGGAGGAAAAAGATCCACATTTATACATGTCCTGTTCCATAAAACACATTAAACCCTCAGGAGCTGCTAGCAATAGTCTAACAGGCATTCACCCAGCCAGACATCTTATGGGAACCTGTTTTTAACACTGATCAATAGAAAAGATTCGGGAAGTGACCTTGAGAGCTATCGCCTCAGTGGCACATATATTTCAAAACAGTGGGAGCTTCTGAGGTTTTAATGCAGTAGTTTCTAGAAAATGAAGGAGTAGTGAAGATATGTAAAGGTGGCATTTGTTGGAGGCAGATAGCCAAAAAGGGGGAATTTCTGGGAGGAAAAAACTGGTTAAAATCCAAGAGTCTGAGCCAAGCTCTTTAAGCTGCGTTCACAGCTCCTCTGTGAATTTGTTGGACGGTTACTGTATGATCAAGTCATGAAACTTCCCTTCCCTGAGGAAGTGGTAAGTAGTTCTCATCACAGCCAAATTGTGAAGCTTTATACATTAATATTGGAAATCCTGACTTGTAAATGTTTAAGAATGAAAAAGAGTTGCTTTATCTATAAAGAAAAGTTTCTCTCCTTTGTAAGCTTAAAACGTATTATGTGTATATAAATTCTACTCAATATTCCAACTACTCCTACTATGCTGCCCAATACTTTAAGGATATATCCATTTTTTAACTACCAGATAAATATTATGTCTTTTTTCTCTCCTTTTTATATGCATTTGGCCTTTTTGGTTTGGCTTCAGACACAAAGCAATTAGACTTTGCAGTATTTGCACCATTACTAATGCTGTAATAACTTGGATTAGTACCTGAGAAAGAACATCAAGACTTTTTTTTTTGGCAATAAATGCTTTATGGCATGTATTTTTACATTTTCATACCCATTTATCCATACATTTATTTCTGAGGAAGTCTGTATTCGTTATCAGAAATACATTTTAAAACACGTCA
Source organism: Rhinoptilus africanus (assembly GCA_013400135.1). NCBI lineage: Eukaryota > Metazoa > Chordata > Aves > Charadriiformes > Glareolidae > Rhinoptilus > Rhinoptilus africanus. The sequence goes on from VXBO01002872.1 coordinate 572,965, forward strand.
TTATGGTAGAGCTTTCTTTATGTGAGTTAGCGAAGGAATTGCAATCATTTTCATCCTCAGGTGTTAGTATAAGGAAATATAACTGCTAAGCATTTTTTAACATACTCTCTATTTTATCTGAACAGCTTTCACAAAAGTCATCAGACTAATGTCTGAATAAGAAAGTTAATGTCTCAGCTAAAAAATATTTTAAAAACTGAAATCCGCACCACCCCATAAAAAAAAATTAAAACCTGACAAGTTCAGCATCTCACAAGACATATGTTTCTTTAAATTATTTCTTTTATGCCTTGAATGTAAAATGCATGTAATAAACCTCTAAGCTATCTTAAAACACAAATTCAGTAGAATAATTATTTGTGTGACTAATTGCTGGTACATGAGGTGTGCAGTTCCAGTATCTACAGTGAGGTCACTCACAAGTCTGAGCAAAAGCATGTGTTTAAGTACTTTAAGACCTTAAGAAAATTATTGTTGCAACAGACAAATTAAAGTCTTGCTGATAGAGCTCCACTGTAGGGAATTTCGCCACTTAGAGAAATCCTTTGTGGTACCTCGAACAACAACAGACAAACAGCAATGTATTTGCTGCTTCTTTTGAAATGTAATGAACTTTCTTCCCCTCTTTTTGCACTGCAAATATCAGACACAAGTCAAAGGCCTACTTCTGACTAGCTTTGTGTTTTGTTCTTAATAGTTGAGTCCAATATAAAGTATTTTTTAATATTTTTAGAGGTGAAAAGAGAAAACCAACAAAAAAGGAAAGAAAAATAAACTTGCTTGGAGGGGGCAGGAGATTACCAGGAAAAAGAGGGATGAAGGGAAATCTTATCAACATCTAGAGAGAGATGAGGGGAGTAGAGAGAAACTACAGATGAGATGTTGTCAGATAAAAGCTGCAAAGAGTCTTAAAAATGAGGGTAAGGAAGTCTGAATTTTATGAGGAAGATATATGAGGACTTTGGTGAGTGAACCCGAGTCTTGAGTAAAGTTTATGTGAAACAGTGTACATTGTATAGGTTGTAGAAGGGCCAGTTAAGGAGAGTAATAGGAAGTGGTTAATGCCAGTTATGAGACAATCACTGTTGGACTTTTTTTATCACATACCTACCAGAAAGGGTTGTTATTTCGAATGGTCCAGAATAAGCAAGAAGGTTTACTACAAGTGTCAGTGTGAGGAGGAGAATAAAGTGAAAAAGACCAAAGCTAATACTGAGCATCAACATTACAGAGAAATCTGGTAGTAGAGCAAGACGGGAGGAAAGGCATTTTAGGGGGAAATAGGAGAAGCTCCATTTTTGAGCTGCTTGATTTTGAGAAGCAACAGGAATCCAAGAGAAAGCAGTGATTTCTTCACTCTCCAGATGTAAAGACAATATACTCAGAGGGGGAAAAAGAGGGTTTCGGATTTGAGGGTCAGAAGCACCATGGCAAGAAAGAGAATGAGAATCCAGGCCACAGGCAAGGAGCAGTGAGCAGTACAGGGTGGGAATCTGGAGATGCCCAGGGAGCCACTGAGGCCCCTAGAAAGGCTGCTTCTAGGAAAAATTAGTTATTGAGTGATCACAGCTGAAAGCAAAGGAGGAACATTTTTGATGGGGGCAAGAAGGAGGATGCTGTTAAAAATCTCAGTTCTCCTTCTCCAGAATGAGGCTGGGAGTGGAGAAAAAGGAAGAGAAGCAGCAGGATTTGGGAAAAGGGGGAGCCGAGAGAAATAAAGGCAGCAAATTACATCTGGAGCAGAATGAGTAACACAGAAGAACAAAGAAGAAAAATAGAGAACTGAAATGTAAGGCCACTGCTATAAAACCTGAAACGACCAGAAACACTCTCCAGGATGGACTGTTTTAAACTTTCCTCCAAAGAGTGATACCCTCTGCAGGGTAGAAGCCCATCCGAAATGACAGCTTTTTGTTACACATTTCAAATGGTATTCAGCGTGTACTTAATGGGATGCGTTGCAGTTCAGCCGCAGGTATAAAGCAAATGATGCATTTCTTTGCTCGAGGCCCTCATTATGCTCTGTAAACAATCAGAATGAGATTTATTCTCCACTCCCTGATTTCCTGCTCTCAGGGAAAAGCACGAGGGGCACGTTAGAAAGCAAGCGCTAAGATACTGATTATCTGTTTCTCCGAGCCACATTGGTTTAAATTTCTCCAGGCCTCCTAGCAACAGCTTTATTATCAGGGAGTTATTTCCCCCCAAATACTTCTAAAACAAGTATGAGATTAATGTTTCAGATAAGAAGAAAGTATATTCATTAACTCCCAGAGCTGGTTCATTGAAACAGGAGCTTCCAATGAAACATGCAAGTACGGTTTCATTTTGATATGCTGATTTTTATTGGTTTTTTACATTATTTAACAGTGAATGGTTAATGATGACCAATATAGGATACACTCACTCCATAAATGAGAAAACATAATTCTTGTTAGTGAATATTTTTCTGCATTATTAGCATATTCCACTTATTATCTTTTGATCTAGCTGTAGATATGACTCATCATATGTACATGCATTACTTTTGTTTACTTACAAACCAGATATACTGCATATTATGTTTGAAGTAAACATCTATATGAAGGATTTATTTAGCTTAACAATAATTGCAGTTTCTGTTGTTTACAACTTTATGGAATTCAGATTTCTTATAATTTCCCAGGAGAATTATGGCATGTTATGAGAAGTGACTTAATCTCATAAATATGTATTTTTTTTTTTCACGGTAAAATTTTCAGAAATTGCCATGTTACTTAGACTTGTACCTCCTAATACCCATTTTTTTAATCCCCAAGTAGAAAATCTATTAAGCAGTCTTGTTTTCAAAAGTAGCTAAAGCACCTACAAGTCAGTGAGACGTGGGCTCACATGGCAGTTCTTGAAAAAATATTTCTTCAGGCATTGAAAGACGATAAAAGATGAGTATATTTACTGCCGTTCTACAGACCATTACTTACAATCTCATGAAGAAAAGACTCAGAAAAGAGCACCTTCCTCATTCCCTGATTTCCCTGCCATGGTACAACTGCAATTTTTCAGGAGGGAGAGGGTGTTGGTTTGGTGCTTTCTCATGCCTTAACCATAGGTATAACCTTCTCAATTGCTCCCCAGAGCAATGGAAACTGAAATGACTTTTTTTCCCCTTTCATTATTTTGCTTTGTTGTGGGCTGCCATAGTGATAAGGTCTCCGGTGGGGTCAGCAGCTGGCTCTGTAGTGTCACTTTGCTCAACCACAGCACGAATTGTCAGGGACTGGTTCTAGCGGATGCTGGAGGACACATATTCACCATCGTGGAGTGCTTCGCTCCTGAGGGAATGCGGGAAGCTCCTTACAGCTTTTCTTGACAGGGGACTGTCTTGCGAGAGAGGAAACAAAGAAGAGGAAATCAAAGTATTTACAGTGTTTCTAGAGGGCAGGAGTAAAGCAGTAGGAATGGTGATATCTGTATTGCAACACCCAGGTGTTGCTTTGGGTAAAATGCAGAATGCCAACAGTTTGGCTGGCAAAGTCTTTTTAGAACTAAGAATCTTGCTGGTAGTTACAGAATGTGACTCCTCTGAAGGTAGATTTGGTTTATACCTGATTAACTGTCTTGATAGAGCTTGTTTCTCTATTCTTTCCTTCAAGAAAATAAAAACTCAGGTGATGCCCCAAGGTAGCCTTGGATTCGTTGCACAGGAAAATATAATCTGTAGCCAATTTTAGTGAAGTGAGACTGGGCAGGAAAAATCGTACTAACCAGTGTAAAAATTAAATGGGTTTTCCTTTTTATTGAAAACATTGTGTTTCATTCGGTCTTGCGTTTAGCACCTTTTTTTTATTGAACTTAATTCAGGTGGAGACAGTTTCCATCGCTCTTCCTACTAGTGGTACATGTAATAGTAAAGACTTAATACTAGAAATACAAATTATTTAAAGTCAGAAAACCTTCTTATACAGCCAATGGTGCAAAATACTTTGAAGTTTTAAAAAAAGAAATCCTTCAAAATGTCAAAATTACCATCTGGCAAGACGGTTAAGAGAGTACACAGAGGGAATAGATGTTTTTATAGAAGGTCTCATGAGGTCTACGAGGATAGTTGTTTATAACGCAAGATTTCTTATAAACAGGAGCAATTTGTAGCATAATGTGCAACAGTGATTCAGGAGTGGTTCTGTCTTTAGATCAACTGCGTTTTGAAGCCTCAGTATTATTAGCAAAAGAATATGTCAAGTCTAATACGCTCCATATTTACAAAAAAATAATAAGAAAAAGAAAGAATAAAATAAAATTTAAAAATCTTAGCTTTTTCTTTTTTTAATCTATATTAAGACTGTTTTCCTCCAGTGAATGTATTCAAAAAATGGGAGAGCCTAAAAAGTTCATGGAACAGGAGGAAAGGTATTAGCTACAGTGCTGAAGTCAATGGCCGATTTCAATATTTTTATTCTTCTTAACTGGTGCCACAGCTACAGGACCAATTACACCCTGTTCTCTTTCCCTGCTGAGCAGGGTCCCCTGCACAACACCCACAACAGGGTCACAGGAGGGGACAAGAAATCCCTCGAGGACTGGACTCCCCTGTACCACCCAAGTGAGAATACATTTGATGCTTGTAAATCCTTTTATTCTTGGGATGTCTGTCTCTGGTTTGACCAAAGCAACTAAAATCCAGTGTCTCCAGAAAAAAGGCTAAATACAATATGAACTCTCTGATTCTTTAACTCTTGTGTAAGTTCCCCTCTGGCTCGCTGGGAGACACAGTTCTGCATCCAGCACATTGCTCTGGGCTGTCCGAGGACAGTGAAACGCTGGAAGTATAAGGCTGCCATTACTTATGAGTGACAAAATCATACAAACTAAAAAAATACGTCGACAGTATAAAATATCAAAAAAGGGATCTTTGTCCTTTCTCAAAAAGAAATCTATTTAGCCTTCTAGCAATGTTACAGAACCAACACATTTTGGGACAATAATCTTTCATTTCTCAAAAATACTTATGACTTCTAGTTGCTTCTCTGTTTTCTGACTGGCAAGAGACCGGTGATTATAACCAAGAGCTGCTTCTGGTTCACAGTGAGGTCTGGACCTGCGCTTTGTAACTCAGACCCGTATCTCGACAGAACAGCTTTGCTTTGTTTTGTTTTAATAGAGTGTCAAGGCAGCTACACGAAGGCACAAAACACTGTAATACTGGAATGTTAATTCCTTTTTGCTCAAGAAAGGGAATTATTAAAGCAGCAACAAATGTTTGGGGCCTGCTTATTATCCGATCTAATATTATAAGCTTCGTGCTTCTCAAAACTGCACCAGGGACTAAATGCAGTACACTCGACAGTTGTACCAATGCTTCCTGCCTGGCACATTTAAATTCCTTTCAGCGAAACAAAAGTAGATGTTGCTGCAAATCAAGCTCAAATGTAATGAAAAGGCAAAGGACAGAACATGTTGTTCCCCACATCCTTCATTTTCTGGGTACAAAAGCAAGCTGCCCCTTGCTGGTATGATGACCCTGCACAGAAACGCACAGGGTGCGATGGGAAAAGTTCGACACTTGCAAAGCTCACACAGGAAATCCCCAAAAGTTTTCAAAGTGATAGGGATTTTAGAAAGCTTTGGGATCCCTTTTTGCCAAAGAACAGTTGTTTTACACGGAGATTTTTATTACCTAAGGACCCGAGTTTGCTTCTGCATTATTGAAAATACATATTACAGTACAGCAAACAAGTAATGATTTATTACGGAGTCAGGAGGAATAGCAACGTAGTTTTGTCACTTTCTTTTATGAATAAAAGATATTAATAGCAGCTTTGTAAAACTAATTAAGGTAGACCGTAATAAGGCATATAATAAATAAAAGTCAGAATCTTTAATAGACAAGAATATTTGTTTATCTCTCTCCTTGAAATTATCTGTATGCAGCCTTCTTATTTTATGTATCTCTGAAGAAACTTTCCTTAGTGGAGCACCGAACCTATTTAGAGTTGAATGTACCTGTTGAATATATGACTAAATTTAAATTTGCAGCATAAACAACAAAACAAATAATTCCCAAGAGGCTAACAGCATTCTGTCTGTATTTTTTAATAGATTATGAATATTACATACCTCAGGTCAAATTTCAGGGAAATGCTTGGGCAGTAGTTGAATTCTATCGCTGAAAGCATGAACTAAAGATAAATTAAGTTTGAGGCACCCCTGAAAAGGGATGCTGTTCTGCATTCAGGTTGTGCTTTGTATGTGTAATAAGCACTGTAAAATTGGGAATTATGATTGTAAGTAAAGTTCCATGTGACAATATGCCACTAAATGTTGCACAGTGGGTTTGGTGTAGCTGTGAATTGTACTCGGGCTTTTGTAACAGGGTATAAAATGCAAGAAGCCAATCTTTCTTCACATGAAGCAAGAGTTCCTATCATTTCATTCACATAAAATTTCCTCATTGCTAGTGAAAAATGATTTGTGAGTAAAGTAGGATACATCCCAGTGTATGGTAACTTTATTAAAACATCTCCCACTTAAACAGCTGGGATTTACCTTAGGAGTAACTCCAGGAATTCTGGAAAAGAAAGAATAAATAAAAATTTAAAATTTAAAAAAAAAATATTTAAAGAATAAATATTTTTTATGGACAAATCTATGTTTTAAGTAATACTTTCAGTTTCTGTAATGCTACCATAATGCTATACCACACCTTTGCAGAGCATTTCTTTCCTCACAAAAAACCCCTTTATAGTTATTTTGCATATCCTTTTAAAGATAATTCTATAAGACATTGCCATTTCCACAAAACATCTACAACTAATCTGTTTGATGTAAAATAAATACTTGCATTGCTTCAAATAGCAATCAACTAAGCAATATATTACTCCTTAATTAAATAAAGGTACTATATGCTTTTCTGTGAGTAGTGTCTTCTAGCCAAGGTCCCCCTGCTATTTACACACTTTAGCATAACATTTTGCAGAGGCCCGGTGAAATGAGGAAATAACAAATATTTATTCAATTCCAGGAACAGAAGCGTAGAACGCATGTTTTCAAAGGCAGTGTCTCCATCCCCAGCTGTGGAAACACGAGCATTTGGACGTAGCTGAGCACCTGCAGCTGCTCTGGAAGTGGAGCTGAGTGCAGTTCCTACCTGCTGTATCCGGTCTGGGCTCCATCCCTTCCGAAAAACTTAATGTGTGACTTTCTGGATGTAATTATGTCATAGAATCATAGAATGGTTAGAGTTGGAAGGGACCTTAAAGATCACCTAGTTCCAACCCCCCTGCCCTGGGCAGGGACACCTCCCACTAGACCAGGCTGCTCAAAGCCCCATCAGCCTGGCCTTGAACACTGCCAGGGATGAGGCATCCACAACATCCCTGGGCAACCTGTTCCAGTGTCTCACCACCCTCACAGTAAAGGATTTCTTCCTTATAGCTAATCTAAATCTACCCTCTTGAGTCCTTATGAACAGCCAAGTACAGAAAGGAGGTAGTTAAAGCTCCGCTTCTATAATACAGTACTAAAATCCTGTATTTTTCTTTTTGTGGACAGACAACGTGTCTCTTCCATGATTTATGATATTTAAACATGCTGGCTTGCACACTTTTCCTGTTATTATGTTCAGTATGTTGAAAAAGTGTGCTGACAGATGTTAGGCTTTATCTGGCAACTCTCCTATGTAAAAGTGCTGCTTGAGGCTGATAATGAGACCACCACGTGGGAGCTGATACTCTGCTTCAGCCACTGACCTATCCTGGAAAACCCTCATCTCTCTTTCTTCAGGTTTTCTGCTATAAAATATTTCCTCTTAGAGAATACTTCAATGACTTTAAATATTTGTTCTTTGCGAGATTATACCTGCCCCCGCTTTCAAAGAAACTAAGGGGCGGTGTGTGAATAAAGAATGCAGCAAAAGTACATACCACCTTATAGCTTATTGCTCTCATTGCCATTTCTAGTCTACAGTTAATTAACAAAGGAAAGCAAAAAATCTGAATGAAAATACAGTCATCAGCTTCACTGGAGTCACTGAAAGAGGCCCGCAAGTTCATTCAAATGTCTTCCCTTGCATAACTCATCTCTTGCTGAAATAACTGCATTATTCCTATGGGGGTTAAACATAATATTTGTTTTACAGCGCGACTTCATCACCATCCAAATTGCTTCTACACTACACATGCCCACCACCCCACCCACTCCCGCTGTATATTTTAAGTAACCTCACAGAATCTTTTTTAATTTGCAAACTGGAGTGTCTCACAATCACTGGGCCTTCAACACATACTTGTTTTACCAAGGCACTCGTATTTCACAGGGTGCTGGATTCATTATTGACCACATATAGGAATTCAGACCAAGTTTACAAACACTTTCTTCATAGTTTTTTTATTCCTGATCTGTTACATTGTGATTCCTTTCACCTTCAATTTTTCTCCTGCTTTTTTGCAATTTTGTATTAGTTTTGATCTGTTTGTATGTCTATATTTCCTCTTTTAATACTCCCATTGTCTTTTCTCTTTATTAGCTTTTTTCTGCTTGCTTTTTCTCCTTTTTTTTAGTTATTTTTTTCTCTTCTGCATTTGCCCTCATTCCCTCTTCTTCCTTTCAAGCTAACAAATGTAGACTGTATTTACAGACTGGATTTTTTTTAAGAATAACACACCAAAGTCAGACTACAAATATTACTTATGCCTGATGTCAGTTATTCACTGCTTGTCACTTCCAATGCACGCGTCCCCACAGAGCCTCCACTGACACTCTGGCCCAAAGTGTAAAACCTCTACCACTACATTTCAAAAAATAACAAATCTTTTCATGTATGAGCTGTCAAAAGAAGCTCTCGGATTAGCCAGCAGAGAAAGGGACACAGTCACTACCCACACTCACTATATAAGTATGGGCCACGTAATCAGTAGCAGCAAGAGCTGGTAACTCTGGGAGGTGGTGAGACCCTTCTGAGCAGCTCCAATGTAGTAACATGGGTTGAGATATATATATATATTTCTTTTTTTATTATTATTTTTTTTTAATCTGCCCTTGCCAGGGTATTTGGTGCACCCTTGAAGGCAAAGCCTGGGTGGAAGCAGTGCCTGGAATACAGCTGCAGCTCCAGTGGAGGATCACCACGGGTGAGTACCAGGGTGGCATTGGACATTTGGTGCTAGATGATGAATAAGGCCACGTTGTGCTGCCTGCTGAACCAAACTGTTCCTGGTGGAGAAGCCAAGTTGAGAAAGAAAAAGCAAGCTATGGAAGGTGGGGTAGTTTCACATTCTGCAAAACTGCTTTAAATGCCCTCTCCCTGATAGCCTCACCGAAAAGGGACATTAATGCGACTCACCCTGCACCCTCGTAGGATCCTGCACCAGCTGGGGCGCAGGGGGGCTGTGAGAGTGTTGCTGCCAGCTCTAAGCCAAAGGGCAAGCAAAACCTCTCATGCAACTTAAAACCATCGGCCTTCTGGACCCCTCTTCATGCAGACTGGAAAAAAAAATGGGAAAGTGCCAGTGCAGGGCAGCAATTCTTGCAGATGAAGTTTTTGAGAAAGGGGTGCCTGTTCCATCTAGCAGAGTGCTTTAATGAAAAGGAGGAAAAAAACCACACATAGCTATGAAAGCAATGCAAGGTTTCATGTGTCTGACCTTATAGCTCAGCCTTTGATTACGTTTCACTTGTCACATTAGTGTGTTACATCGATTGCAAGTATTTCTGTAGAACTGGCCAGTTATCATACTCAGAGAACTGTACAAATACAACAGATACCATGAAATAAACATTATGATTAATTTATCTTTATTTGGATATATCATAGTTGTTTAAATAACAAATTATTCATTTCTACATATAACTCACTTCACGCTCGTCTTTCAATATTCCTTCCTTTTCTTTAACTGTTCCTGAGATCCTTATAAAGCTGACCCTTTTTTCTGAGAAAAAATTAAGTAAATACATCTTTAGAAAGGGCTATAGAAAGCTTTCTTTCAGACAAGCAAATGCTGCTGTCTGGATGAACTTTACCAACCCAAAACATTTTTTGTTCTTGAGAACTAGATGTGTTGTTCTGTCCTTTTCCCCGTGTGTTTCTGAACTAGTTCTGCACCTCGCACAGCGCCTGAAATAAAAATAGATCCAATTTAATAACAGGGAGACCCTGAAATCAGAACACACGCCTTCTGGTTTTATTCACACTGTGACATGCAGCTGTAACTCAGCTGGCTTGAGTGGTACTTGGTCACTCTTGGCCATATGGACCCATCTCTGTTGATCTTGAATTTTCTAGCTTCTGGTAATTAAAGGAGAAAGCCACGCAACAGGCCATAAATGACTCCTGGTGTGACTCTCCTCTAGTGTTTACTGTGTGTTACAGGCATTGCTAGATCCTTCTCATCTCCCCTTCTGCTCCAGCCTTTCCCCATAGCATCACTCCCCATGCTGGCTTGATTAGCCGAAGAGAAGAAGTGCCTGCCCTGGTGTTCGAGAGCTGGGTAACAGACAGAGAGTTGCAGGGTGATGTGAACGCAGAAGTAAGGGGGGCGGGTGTGCTTTTTCCATGGATAAATTTTGCTTCCCAGCTGAGTGTCATCACATTTTCTATCTGTTATTGATTCTGTTATTATGGGCCATTCCCTAATGCGGTCGTGAGTGTGTTCCTACATTCCTCCGGTACAATAACGAGAAATGTGATGCTCTGTGGTTTTAGTCCCTGTAATGAGAACAAGGCAGTTCTCCTCACACACAAAATTTGTAATTATACAAGACTATATTGTGTCACTGGCAACTAATTAGAACTCTCTGTTAAAATGACATTACTTTATTACATATCATTAACATAAAATATCAAAATTAGCATGATAGATGTTTTTATAGGAAAAATGGGCCTATTTTTGTAAGTGAAATCAACAAAATTACAGCATTTTAAGTATCAGGATTTTAAGGCATTTTACTTTATTTTTAAAGAAATACAGACACTGGTTTTGCCATACAAAAAACATAAAAAGGGAATTCTTTCTTTTAAAAATACCAGTGACTATCGATTTGTCCTCTGTATGTATTATGCAGATTAAATAAATTTTTTAAAAAAATGAAATGCCAAAGGGGGTGTGGTAGGGTGAAATTACAGTATTAAGCTTATATTTTACTCTATATTCTTACAGCACAGGGCACATATTAACTAATTTACCCACCCCTTCACCCCCCCTCTGTGAATAAGTAATATTATTATGATGTTCCATACAGTTAAATTGAGACAAGGAACTGAATTGAATTCCTCCTGGCCAGTCAGCAGGTAAAATAGATGCTGGGTCGAGAACACATTGCTCAACACAGAACAGGCTAAATACCAGGATATCACATACACTTCTCAGTCATGGATTTAACTGAGAATAAGGACAGTAAACTATCTGTTGTTAGTGGAAAGGTGTTTTGCAATGGTAGGTACACGGATAAAAAGTAACTAGGATGTTCAGAGATGTAACTAAAAGTTTCTTACTATCTACAACAGGTTTAGGATTAAAGTATATAATCACTATAAGGTTGCGTGAATCTTGGTTATTGGAATAATCAAGCAATTGCTCTTGGAGTGCATTTACATGCTAGGTTCAAATGTTTGTAAACTAGATAACAAGCACCTTTTTCATCAGGGATCTGGAGGAGACATTAGTAAATTCAAGCCATAGTTCTCAAGGTACCTGTTCCTTGACAATATTATGATGTAGGTAACAAATAAAAGTGATGTGAAGGTAACATTCCCCTGGCAGCATACTAAATATGCCGCAAGACACATAACCAACAGATATAATTTGCAAATATGTATGGAGAATCAGTCTTGACAGTTTTGTTTACAAAGGCAGGCAGCTATTTGCTGAGAACAGATATGACATGCTATTCATCTTGCTGCTACTAAGCCAAAGGGATTGCAACTATGATAACAAACTGTTAGATTTGATTGTCGGAATGCTTACGCAATGCTAGTAATAAAGGGTGTTTAAAAGCATATCTCGTTTGTTCTTGGGCAATCATATGGTATTTCTTATAATAATTTTCCCGGGGCACTTAAAAGGACAAGCCTAATTAAAGAACTGGTATCTGTCTGGCTCAGCTGTAATGGATCTATGTTCTCCTAGTAGGTGTATGTGGGGAAAAGGAGCAGACGTGTCTTTATTTCTCTGCTTGCATGGGTTGAGGCAGGATGTCAAATGACGTAGTTGTGGCCTCACACCTTTCAGTTCCTCTGTTTTGGCTGGGGTTACTTCCATACACCTCCTGAAACTGGAAAGCAAACACAACTGTAACAACCTTCTAAGTGTCACACAAGGTGACAGCAGCGAAAAAACAGGAACAAAACTAATGCCTTGTGCTAGATCCTAAATGTAGCCAAATTCAAGTTGATGGGGAGAATGCACTGACTGAGGGAAGACAAAAAGGGAGTCCTCGTATGTAGTGCCGAGACCTTCAGGGAGCTGAGAAAGGGGTTTCAGCGTTGTTTCTCATGGCATTTGAGCACCAGAAGAACAGGTCAGTGTGACTCTTGCACCTCTCCTTTCGTCATCAGCCCCCTGCTTTGAACGATACTGAGAAAACACTTTTCCTGGCACTCCTAAATACCCGCACCATTTACGGCCCCCACTAACGTGTTGCTCGCACATTTTCCACAGAGCTTATCATCGAAGTAAAAAAAATGAACACAGGACAAAAATCCAAATACAGGGCTAGAGTGTCCTGCACCACCTTGTTTGTGTGGGAATGGAGAACTCAGGCTTTTTTTGTGAAATATTGCTCAGTGAGCTGTGCTGAATGCACACATACAGCCCAGTGATGGGCAGGAGTGGGCTGGTCCAGCTGTGACAGCTAAAGCGCTGCTTTTCTCCATCCACCTTGTCCCCGACCTTGGCTGGATGAGGCTGAGCAGCTGGATGAGGTACTGCTTGGATGGGCTGAGCGGGCAGACCGGGCTGGCCATCAGAAATCACGCACGTGCCTCACTCATGGATTTAACGAAGGATGAATACACCAAAACGCTTGGTGGTGGTGTAGCTTCTGCAGGTTACAGCTCGGCTCGTTAATGCAGGCTGTTGCTGACCTCAGTCCACACCTCCCGGTCAGGAGATTGGAGGGACATGAGAGTAAATACATCCTAAAGGTGTAGGGGCAGGGAGGGAAGGTTCAATACTTGAGCTGCCATGGCTAATTCAGCCCGAGCGCCACCGTAATTCAGGCAGCAGTCTGTATTTCTGTATTTTGAAGTGTATTTTGATCATTATGCTTAAGTTTACACAAGCAGGAGAGATCCCAAACCCAAACAGCCCATAGCCAGGCCTCTGGAGCTAAACAGAGGGAAACGAGCTGCTTTGTTCTCTGTTGCTCTTACGCGCAGTTACAGGTGACTTTGTGAATAGCATATATGACGCCAGAATACAACTGAAATTCCCTTTGAATGCAAGCAGGCCTCAGGTTTGGAAGCAGCTGCGAGATGGAGACTTACTGTTAATGGCAGATTCAAGTAGCGTGAACAATAACAACGCATTTTTTTAAGGTGGACAGAGCTTGTCTTCACCACTGTGTTGTGCTGCATTAGAACAGGGCCTTGAGAACCTGTGTTAATTAGCACAATCGTAAGTAGTGTCAGCTGTTTCTGAGTAAACCTTCTGATCAGAGCAACAAATGCTTTATTCTCGGTCTTGTAAGAATATGGATTGAGGAAGACAGTTATGATCAATAGCTGGGTTTTTAAATCTTTGTATCTCAAAACCTTTTGGAAGTTGTGAAATACTTTAATGGACTAACAAGATTAATGCATTTCATAATAATCTGCTCTTAGCAAAGTGCAAAGAAGAAGTAAGTCTGAAACTGGGTAATTTCATGATTATCTCCAGAGGTCCTTAGCTAAGTTCCAGACAACACATTTTCTTATGGATGTGTTTTCTTTTACTTCTATTGAGTAGTCTTATTGAATTAGATTAGCTTAATCAGGTATGTGCATGTTTAGAGAACTATTTTTTTGTCTCAGATATTATTTATAAATCAGGGGTTATGGCGTTTCAAAATGCAAGGATCCGTATACGAGGATAATTATTTAAGGTGCCCTTAAATGTCACCCTGGGCCCAGGGTGCTGGTTTCACTAAAGGGATTTGGAACATGATGAAGTCCATGGGTGTTCAGCTCCGGTCTGCAGCTCGCCTTGCAGATCTCTAGCCACTGCTTCAAAGGGTTGGTCGTCTGCATGAGGCAGAGGCTAGGCTGTCACTGGTCTTGATGGCGAGAATGAAGATCATATTATTGTAGCTAAATTAACATCAAAAGGTGAGATATTAATTGTATTATTCCATACTTCTTCCCAGAGGCAGCAGCTGCACAGTGTGGCATAATTTAATAAAGCTATCCACCATGTGATGCCAAGGTGTGGAAAAATGACCAGTTAGTAGTGTAAGAAACAGCTCCATAGCTCTTGTTTCATCAGTAAGGGCACAATATAAGTGCTATACACATGCCTTGGCTTTAACAAATGTTTGTTCATTGATCTGGAACTAAAATACTGGTACACCTCTGTTTTGACCAGGAATGGGGAAATCTTCTGGCCAGAACTGGTCACGTAAAAGGAGATGAGCTGCATTTGCCTATTCCCCCAGCTATTACAGACATCCAGCCTAAAGGATGAAGGGCAAAAAGCACCTCCTGTGAAAGGCGGTCACACAAGGTGGGGTGCCTGTGTACTGAGCACCCCGTTGTGTGGCAGGGGCTCCCTTCAGCACAGGCTACAGGGGCTGATGGTTGGCTTCTGTCCCCAGTGAATAATGCAGCGAGCAGGTCTTGGCAGCGCCAAGGATATATGATGTAGCTTATGCCTCTAGCTCATTGGCTTTACTTAAGGCTGCCTGATGGCTTAGACGGGCTTCTCCACGTTTATTACATTGTTTTATACTTTCAGAGTTTTTTTGTCCTGACACTCAGGAGGAATTATATCACTTCCTTTTTTTTTTTTTTAATTTTAAAATAAAATATTAAATATTCCCCCTTGCAACACGGCTACAGGAGTCAAGGCTCAAGTCATACACTTTTATTTCTCATTCTCTAATGCAGCCGTGCTAACATGCGCAGGAAGCAGAAGGTCCTCCTTAATTATGTGGAAGAGCCCAAGCTCTGCAGCTTCCCCTCCTTCCTCACACCCCTGTGCCTTGCAACAGGCACCCCATGGGCCTCACAGGTAATTTCTAGGCAATAGCTAGAGGGACCGATAAAGCACCTGTTTTTTTTAAGAGCCTGTGGCACACCAAAACGACTTGTTCTAATACTAAACTCAAAGAGCTAGCTTGGCACTAACAGCCTTGTGCTACCCTGCCCCTTGCAGCCTGGGAAGCAGAGCTCTGGGGAAACAGTAAGGACTCCCAGGCGGGCTCTTTTAACTGCTGGGGGGGCTTAATGAATATTAGGGGGAAAGAGCTTTTAAGGGAGGTTGCTTGGCTAAGGAGCTGCTCTGTTTGTGCCTGGCCTTAACAACCCTTGGATGGTCGAGTGTTGTTAGTGCCTTCTTAAAAGGTCACTTTGTAGATAGGTGGTGCTGTAGGTTGAGTCATTTTGCTTGTTCCCCCTCTATATAAACGGCCGAAGAAGTCTAACTGACCTTGAGAGAAGTCCTCACACAAGAGTATTTGTAAGTCTGTCAGTCTTTTCTAAGTGAGAAATGAATTCTCCTTGTTCTATGACTTTTAACTTGCGTGAAAGGGAGACCTTATTGCAGCTTTGCAGTATCTACAGGGGGCCTACATGAAAGCTGGGGAGGAGCTTTTTGTAAGAGCATGTAGTGATGGGATGAGGGGTAATGGCTTCAAAGTGGAAGAGGGTAGATTTAGATGAGGTATTAGGAAGAAATTTTTTACTGTGGGGGTAGCGAGGCACTGGAACAGGTTGCCCAGAGAAGCTGTGGATGCCCCATCCCTGGAAGTGATCAAGGCCAGGCTGGATGGGGCTTTGAGCAGCCTGGTCTGGTGGGAGATGCCCCTGACCAGGGCAGGGGGGTTGGAACTAGGTGATCCTTAAGGCACCTTCCAACCCAAACCATTCTACGATTCTACTATTTTAACTTGCGGGACAGGACCGCTGCGCTGACTTAAGTACCTGAACCAAAGGGCTGAAACCAGGAAGGCTGGAGGTTTATAGGATGAGCAGTGGAGTACTGTGGCAAAAACCGTGCTTTCAAAAGGTCCCTCATTGATCAGTGAGCAACTGCATGTGCAGATCAATAGGCAAATGAGCGGACACGTTTGAAAGAAAATCTGTGAACTACCACAGACACTGGAATAAAGATGTACCTGAAACTCATTTTTTACTAGTTCTAGGTGACTGCCAAGTGCAGAATGCTAAGCAACCAGTCTCTGCGATCCCATCTACCCTCTGCAATAAAGAAAAAAAAAAACAAAACACGACACAAACCCAACTTAATTTAACCGGAGTCACCAGCCAGCTCCCGAGGCGTAAACAGGCGGCTGGAGCACGGCGCGTAGGCTGGCTCCACGGCGGGATGCCGAGCCGCATCTGGCGCAGGTGGAGGGGGTTCTCATCACAGACACCAGTTAACTCCAGCGAGGAAGTTACCCCGCGCCTGCCGGGACCGCAGGGAACACCTTGGGGTGGGCGAAGCCCCCAACTCCTCACCCTACCGCCCTCCCCTCCCGGGCGCCGCTCGGACGAACAAAGGCAGCGGCGGGTCCCCTTTGTGCAGCAGGGGAAGGGGCGCTCCCTCCTTCCCTCCCTCCCTCC
>VXBO01002872.1:589845-602118 GCA_013400135.1 Rhinoptilus africanus
GGGTGGGGTGGTTGGGGGGCGGTGTTTCTGGCCCCGGGCGCCCCGCGGGTCGGGTCGGGTCGGGCAGAGCGGTTTGGCTCTCCTGAAATTCCTGGCTAATGTCAGGGGAAAGCATATGGCCCAGGAGAAAGTCACTGGAAGGGATAGCTGTTGAACTCCCCCGAGTTGTTCCCGCGGGTGGGTGCGAAGTGTGAACTCCCACCCCACCCCCGCCCCATCGGGATGCCCTCTGGGGGGACGAGGGGCTGGCCCAGCACATGGTCGCCTCCCCTGGGTCTCCGCTGGCCCTGACCGGGGTCTGCCCCCATCTGTCACAACGCCGCCTGAAGCCGGGCCTGCCGGCGGCGGGTCCCCCCGCAAAGTGCTAATCTGACCTAAAGAAAACTTCAGCTGGGAGAAGGGAGGAGGCTTTTGCAAAAGGTAATTTACTTAAATGCCTATTCTATTTTTTTTTTCCCTCCTTCTTCCCTTACTCAGACAAGGCATATGTGAAAAGAAGGGAAAGGAAAGGAATTATTTGTGTCCCAGGGTCCAACATACATGTCGGCTTACAGGGCGGAAAGGAAGGTTAAAACTTTCAAAGTCCTGGCACTGGCAAATTAACATCTCTAGTGAATCATAGTATTAACTTTTTTAAACTTGAATTTTACGGTCATCGGCATGTTGATCCTTGCTTGTATTTAAAGTCTGCACTTACTGTGCTCAGATATTTGAGGGCAAAACAGCCCCTTTGTGCTTAAAATGACAATGCTATTGTGTTTTGTAAGCAGCAAGACAACTTTTATCTTTAATGTAGACCTTTTTATCACTTAGCTGTAAATGCTGGCTCTGTAAATCTGCCGCTGGTTCAGTGGGTGGCTTTGCAAAGGTCACTTCAGTTCAGCTTCCTTTTTCAGTAGAATGCCTGGATTGATTTCATACAATACTGGGCCAGATTTGGCACTTCTAATTTATTTCACATTCGTACTTATGTGCCATAAGGGCCATGCTTTATAAAGCAACTTGTCCTTGGTTCTGCCTGTAAAGCCTGTTGGCTGATCTTGGCGCGTGGTGCGCAGGGGGGTGCACGGCTTGGCTTGTGTGTAACGTTAAGTGTCCTACTTATTTAAAAATGTTGAGAGCTCTAAAAGGGTCAGTGTAATCCATACCACACGTGCACTCAGCTGACCTAGAATTAACAAGATAAAACACTTTTGGAGGAAAAAAAGTGACGCGTTATTTCCTTGTGCGTGACTAACAATTAATTGCTTTTTCGAAGCGTCCCGTGTCATGCCCCTCAGTCCAGAGGGTGGCTGAACACCTCATTTCTGCAAAGATTTGGCTTGAGGCTGGTGATGGGAGCAGAAGGTCCCTAGCAGTGTGAACGTGCTCCCTTGGGGGGATGTTCCTGTTGGTGCCAGTGGCCAAGGGAGATGGGTGCAGAGACCACCGTCAGTCCTTCAGAGACGGTGGGTGGCCCTTGCCATGATGTGGGGCTGTTGGCAGAGCTGTACGCCCTGCCAGGGCCCCCCCAGTTCTTGTGGGCTAGTAATTTCTCATGTCAGTTGCTGCGGTCCTGAGTTGCCCCTCTGTGGGCAGGAGGTAGCCGCAGTGTACATGTGGGTATACCAGGAATGTGTTGGTAAGTGTGTTTTACTGCCTTGGGGAAACTGATAGTCCGTGCCAGTAAGTTTACCATGTTGCATAGAAGGCCTAGACTTCCTGCATGCCAAGGCATCCATGTTAAGAAAGTGGTATCACAAGCTAAAGTGAGGAGGGAAATGGTGTTTTCCAGATTCGCGTGGAGATTATTCATTGCCACTTTGCCAGAGTGGTTCTTTCCATGTCCTGCTGTAGCGCTTGGCCATCAGCACCCTCCTTCCCTGCTCCGTGGTGTGCGTGCTGGAGACATCAGATCTCAAATTGCTGCTGGAGGCACTTAATGTGGATGCAGTCTTCCAGTGGATGGGAGGTGGTTTTTTGTTCAAGGTTCATGTTGTGCACCAAAATCTGGAGGGCTAACATTGATTTATCAAGAGAAAAGTGAGACAAATTACAAAGTGTTGCCTTGCAAATGTGTTCTGGTTGCTCAGAGCACATTTGAGGCACTGTGTTAGGGTATAAAAAGGAAGGTGTTTTTCATATGTGCTTTTCTAAGTATGTTTCCCAGCAGTGACATAGTTAGATTGGAAATTGGTACACTGAAATATCAGGGTAGATTCTGGCCATTAATTGCAGCGGAATGCAGAGTAAATGAAGGCTCCTGTTTACAGCCTTGCCCAGAACTAGAGGGCGTATCTTTGAACTCGGGGTAAGGAATGTCTCTGGTATCTCCGTGGCTGACACTGGGGCTTGCTTTCCACTGATGGATTACGGCTCCGTTCCACAAAGCCCTAAGCACATGTGTGGATGAGCTACGAGTTAATTATTTTAAATTAAAATGAAGGGTAAGTATATGTCAGCTACAAAGTGCTTTTATTTCAAGGAAGTTTTATTTTAGTAGGGTGAGTTCTGAGAAGTTAGAGGAACTAGTTTGTGAAGTCCACACAGCTGAAGACCTGCAGGAGTTAGAGGTTAAGGAAAAAAGACTTGGACTGTCTTAAATGGACGGTACAACAGCTGCTTGGAAACTGCATTGTAAGGAGGAGGAAAAGCTTGCCTAGTGGGGCTGCGGACCTTGCTGCAAGAATAAGATACTGCAAATTACTGGAAAACCTGTAAGGAATGAAAGGAAGGAGGGGATTGATCATCGGATAGCAGAAACTGCAGGGATAGCATGTGAATTGCCAAAAGCTAGAGCATGAAGAAATTTAAGATGAAGAAAAATAAAAAGAGGAGGAGAGGAAAACTTGGCTATGATGTTGTGAGGGCCAGACTATAGTTGAAAAATATGTCTAATCCCTCAAAAATTAGTGGTTATAACCAGTTTTAGATAAGGATGATGGAACATGGGAGAAAGAGAGGGTGCCAAACAGAAATGATCAGAATAAATGTCTTATACCTGCTTCCAGATTTAACGCAGTCAAACTAAGGAAGCAAATGGTCTCTGTTTTAGGGTCTGAAAGAGTCGGTGCAGGACACCGGAGCCAGGTTTAAAAAACAGGATTGGTCGTTACCTGTCAAATTGAATGTAGCTGTTGTGATAGCAGTATAGCATAAGAAGTTTACTTGTATTTATTTTGAAAGGAGAAGAGAATGAAATCTTCACACGTTTTACTCTGGCCTTAATAGTATTCAAGGATTTAGAACAAATTTTGAATGGAGAAAGTAATTAAGTATACAAAGATAAGTGGAAAATGGGATAAAATGCATCATGGATTTGCCACAATTAGGTCATGGAAGACTAAAGTCATATTATTACTAGTTAAATACTGAGTGTCCCAGACAAAAGGAGCGGAAGGCTTCAGTTCGCCATGTGCACACCATGGCGTGACACTGAAAATGATTAAATTGGAAGTATGGGGCTTGGCTGAAGAATGGTGAGGTGGCTTGGAAGAGCAACCTCAAGAAGGAATTGTGACTCTGTCTGCATGAATAGAGGAATTATTGCTCTGGGTCGGGGCTGGTCTTTTTACTTCATTTACTGGCTGAGATAACTATATGCGAAGGACGATTGCTGATGCGGCAAAGTTAGGAAAGCTAGTCAGCAGCAAGCGGGGTTGGATTATTGCACAGGAAGAACTGAATGTCTGTGATGACTGAAGCAATAGGAATGAGAGGAAGTTAAATGGCTCTAAAAGTGAAGTTATCTACTGAGTGATTATTAACGCCACATCTGCTATCAGTTGGCACGTCATCCCTTAAAGCAGGCCTGGAGGAAAAGGCTTGAATGCCATAGATTGAGATGAGTGCTTGATGGTGGGCATGAAATGAAAGGAAATGAAAGCAAATGTGATCCTCAGTGAGAGCTCTTCAGTGGAGATAGACAAGTTATTACGCAAGATGTTAGGGAGACTTCATGTCAAATATTGTACATAGTTCTAGTCACTTGCATGCGGAAAATATTAAATTCTAGTGGAACGTGTACAGGGACATCCAAGCTACAAGGATGATGGGGCGTGAACAGTCTGGAGTTTGACCAGAGACCAAAACTTAACTACACTGGCTTTTGGAGATTAGTAACGGTGGAGGGGGAGATCGCAGCTGCTTATAAATTCCCTCAGGCAAATTCTTGGAGAAGGGGAAGGGTCATAAACTGAAGGCTCATCTGTAATTTTGGATTAAAAACTTGACATACAGGAGGATAATTTGATGACTTGTTGAATGAATGTTAGAATATTGTACATGGGAGACACAAATGAGTTTCCTAACTGTCAGATTTTTGATTCCCTCCCAGCTGTTCTTCTCTTAAGCCCCAGTTTGTGTTTAAATTTGCATGTGACTGTTAAGGAAACGGGCAGTTTGGGTAACTCAAGCTACCATAACTTTTATGCTTCAATCTTCTCTGCTAATCAACAGAAACAGAAAAAACTTCTCTGAAAAAGATGTGATGAGCAGAAATACGTATTTTTGGGGAGTATGTGTTGTCCAGTCACTTGATGATGAATGGAATTTATAACAAGCAAAACCCCTGTCTATGGTATTAGTAGCTGCTGCTTTTTCTTCTCTTTTAGTGTATAATGGAGTAGAATCAGATATAACTCATGAAATATTAAACATAACCACAAATTAATATGTGTGGGACAGAAAAAGCTTAAATAGACATGCAGGCTGGAGGTCAGGATGGCTAACTTGAACCCATAAATAAATAAAAGGTTTATGCTTTCCTGTTGAGTGTATCTATTTTCTGCCTGATTTCATGCTTTCTGGTCTTGGGAGTGCTCTGTGGCACTGGCTGCATCTTCTTGTTTGATGACCATGCTTCCTGGAACGGGAGAAGGGAGGCTTCACCTGAGAAGGGACTCGGACAGAGCCTTGAGCAGTAGGTGAAGTGCAGGACTGCTGAAGGTCCAGGGTGGGAGCTCCCAGCCAGGAGGACGTGTGCTCATCTATGGCTTCGTTTGACAGGTGTAGTCCCTGATCTAGGCGCTGGTGCTGAGCTATACAAAGGCCAACACAGCCTAAGCACTGGGAACGAATTGAGGTATGAGATACAGGTTCAGACACTTCCTTTAGCAACTCTGTTGAAGACTTGTTTGGTACACACCAAAAAGGCACACACCTCATAAAGTGTAATGACGGTGTATGTGGTTTGAAGGCTCCACCACTTTGACTTAATTTGATCTTTGCTATAGCATCAGGGTCTGTCCATTTATAAGCTGTCCTGTAGTTGGACTTTGTATGCCCAGTCGAACTTCTGACCCTTCAAAAATGGAGAAGAACATGTGTCATCTACGTGGATGCATCTTGAGAAGAATCATTAAAAAAGTAAGATGCTTTGAGTGTGTTTGTACATCAAAGCAAGATCAGTGTCTTGATACTGCTTTATGTCTGCCTGTTTTGAATTTATAAGACAGGTGTCTTGCTTCATTAGAAATAATCCAGTTGCAAACTCCTTTCCGGCATAGTTTATTAAAACCCGGAACTGTTAAAATTTAGGTGTTTGCTTTAAATGCATGTGTGTGTTTTATTTAAAGAGGAGCTGTGTAATGAGCTCAATGTGTCAGCATCCCCCATAGGAAATAAACGTGAAGAGATTGTGTTGAGCCATCGAAAGAATAATTTAACAATCCCAGGGAAAATTTAATTTATTGTCTTGGTAGCTTTTAGCATGTATTATTAGGTTATTCGCTTATTGTGATTTTTCATTTGCTCCTATTGCTCATTTATACGAGCGTTGGGTTTATCATTAAAAAAGATGAGACTGAGGGTATGCTTTGCGTTTGTATAGTGTCTTTCACTTGACAGCCTTCAAGTTCCAAATATTAATGCATGAGGTTGAGAAGTTATTTCAGATTTACAAAGGAGGGGTTTCAACCTAAATTCAAACAATCTCTAGCAAATGGGAGAGCAGAGCACTTGCCTCCTGATGCTTTGCTGTGTTCTTTAAAAACAAAATCACTCCAATAATTTCCTGTTACAATATGAGGTCTTGGAAAAGTCTACATTAAGAAATGGGAGGAAATGTTTTAAGACTTTATTGGACAGGGAAGATAACAGCAGCATCCAGTATTGTCTGTAGCCCAAACAAGTGGAAAGGAATATCCTCCTTCTTGTTAATAGGTCAGTGAACTGTGTGTTTGTGGTGAGCATGGTCAGACCGGGAAGCAGAGAAATGGATTGCAGTAAGGAGCAAGTGGTGTAGGAGATGGTGGTAAAACTTGGACCATGCACACGTGAAAGAATACAGGAGGGAAAATGTGACTGAGAAAATGAGAATTATGGAAAGATCATGAATGGACAATCTGGTTAACATGGAAAGGAAGAGAAATGCTTACATATTACACATGAACTGAGTATGCACATTACCTTGTGTCCCACATTACATGTATATACATATAAATTGGAAATCTCATGTTTTATTCATTGCTGTGATGTAACTGTGGGATATCTATTAGCTGGTTGGGGTTGCACTGTTTAGAAAAGCACTTTTGGAACGAGCAGAGGTTACAGCAGGGAAGGAACAAAGCAGAACCTTAGAGAAAACTGCAGGAGAACCTTTTAGGTTTGAGCGTTTGTAAATTATGTGGTGTCTTACACAGTTCAGAAACAAAGCAAAAGAGAAGAGAAGAATTGTGGGCAGAAGAATGGGGGTAAGAAAGGTTGTTCTGCAGCTTTCAAGTGGTTTAACTTTCAGGTTTCCACATGGTGTTTTTTTGTGCAAATAGGAGCTGAAGGAGTGTCCTTCTGTTGTGAAAGAACCATTGGTAGCAGCATCTTCCTCTTCATCCAATACCCTACACAGTATCAGACAAGTCTGTTTTTAAATAACTACCCAAATTCACGAGTGTACCCAGACCTTTGGATTTGTAATGACCTTTGTATGTTGTCTTTCTCTATTTGAGGAGTTAATCTGTGCATGTTGCCACTTGGGAGGTCAGGGGGCCATTAGAAATGAAACTGCTTGTTGTGTGTGTATGTGTGTGTGTATGTATATACATATATAGATATATATATATAGACACACAGCCTAAACTAGGATAGAAGAGAATTGTTTACGTAATGGTTGGGTAGAGCACTTTTGAGATGATGATGATAATACAGGCTTTATTTGTTCTTTATTTTATATACATATAAAGTAATGTTGCTGTGACCTACTTGACAGAATGTTATTTCTCCTACTGTCTATCCTCAGTGGTTTTAGACCTGTTTTTTAATCTCTTAATTAAAAGAAATCTTGTGACTTCCCTTGCATGCACGTACTTCAAGACTACATTTTAAAAAAATTGAATTTAATACTAACATTTGTAAATTAGTCATGTAAGTACAAGTAGTTAAAATGTGATAGATTTCACTTGCATGTTGTATTTAATTGCAAGATTGTTATTGTCTATATTGTTTTGCCTTTCTGAGCTGTGATATTACTGAAGTATATTGCTGTTGAGTTCTCCCAGTGTGTTCGTTTTGGCTGTTGAATGATAATTGCAGTGAGTGACAATGCTGAATGTATTTAAATGGTAGGCAGTGTGAATGGGACTTCATGGATTGCTTTTGCTCCATTTGGATAGATGTTATTTTCTCATTGAAGATCACTTGGGGCTGTTGGACTTCTTTTTACGTAATAAAACTTAACACAATATGTAGGGACTTGCCCATAAGTCAGTTAATTCCATTAATGAATATCTGCTAATTGAAAAGTAGAATCTAAATTCTGCAACATGTGAGATTTCTGCAATGCTTTTGTAGAAATGTTTGGGGAGAGAAAATGTTGTTCTCTGATCTTTTCTATAACAGTCTGAGGTGTTCACTTGTGACTATAATAAATACAATTTGTATATTTAGGAAAAGAAAAATCTTAACTTGATATTTTTTTCTGGTGACCTTTTTATTATAGCAAGTTTGTGCTATCACAAAGTTTCTATTTTAGGAATGAGATACCAGCTTTTTTTTTTTTCCTGTTTAATTGAAAGATGATCAGTGTCATTTCTTTCTTCCTTCCCTCTCCATCCCCCTTAAAACAAAACAAAACCTTCAGTCCTTAAACAAAAGTGTCTTTGTTTTTACATTTGTTTTATGAAATTGTGTAAATCCTTTGGGAAAAGCTTTCCTCTCACAGGAAGAGGAGGGGAGGGAAAACCCCAAACCTCCTAAAGCCAAAACCAGCAATCTTGCTACCAGATATCACAATGTTTTGCTATCTGAATAGTAGCAGATTGCATAAAAGAAGCAATTTCTCATCATAATGAATGAAAAAGTGCAATTGCAGATATGCATACAAATAGACATATGGTTTTCACTCAGCAAATGTAAAATTAGTAGCATTTGAGAGAAAAATTTGCTGCGTACCTTTATTGGAGCTTCTGTGTACTGTCAGTGTTGGGAGTGGAATTTAAATGGTATATTTCAGAGCTCTTTGAGACAGGAAAATCATCTGCTCCCTTCTGGCCTTTCTGATTTTTGTTACAGTAAGCAGATGTGTGAATTACCCTTTCCTGATCTAGGAATATGGCAACTCACAGCAAACATGAGCTAAGTGAGAGAATGAACCATAAAGACCAAGAACTATATAAAATATCACCCTGCTAATTTGTCTGCGTGAGCTTTATCCAAAAATTATACTAAAGAACAGGAGTGCCGATGAGATAAGACAATATTCTTGCAGCATACTTTCTCTCAAATATAATAAAAAATGCAAAATCAAGACAGTAGCCTACTACTTAGAATTACCTATGTTGTTATGAGGGCTGGAGGGATCAAGGATGAAGGAAAATTGTCCAAGTAAATGCTGAATATGAATGAAAAAAATAAGTCCTCCCTTAACACCATGAGGTAAGGGCTTATTTTCTGTAGAGTAGAAAACAGACACTGGACTGAAACAGTGGTATAGGACTGTCCTACAGGACACCTTTGTAAGCATTATATGGAGAATTTGGAGTATTGTGGCCTCCTTGGGATCCAGTGGCACCTCACGTAGCATCTCATCATGTCTCAGGCAGCTCTTAGACTTTGCTTGATGCTTCCTCTGTTTGTACCCTGTGCTGCCTCTATCCCTGAAGCCCATGCTTGCATGAATGTTTACAGTATGTGCTGGGCTTTGATATGTTCACAAGCTGTATATTTGCTGTAACTTTGATACTGTGCACTCATGACTTGGGAGGAACAGCTGAGGTCACTTGGTTTGTTTAGCTTGGAGAAAAGAAGGCTGAGGGGTGACCTCATGATGGTCTACAACTTCCTCAAGGGAAGGGCAGTGAAGGAGAAGGTGCTGAGCTCTCTTGTGACAACGATAGGACACAAAATGGTATGAAGCTGTGTCAGGTGAAGTTCAGGCTTGACATTAGGAAAAGGCTCTTCACTGGGAGAGTGTCCAGTCACTGGAACAGGCTCCCCAGGGAAGGGAAGGGAAGTGGTCACAGCACCAAGCCTGTTAGAGTTCAAGGAGCATCTGGACGACGCTCCTAGTCATGGTTTAGTTTTGGGTAGTCCTGTGAGGAGCAGGGAGTTGGAGTTGATGATCCTTACAGGTCCCTTCCAACAGCTGCATCCTCATGACTGAGCTGTACATAGCATGATGGCGAACCCACGTGTCGCTTCCTGGACTTTTTATACCCTAACCTTGTAGGTACATCCACTTGTCCTTCTGGTGCCTTGGAGGTGCACTCTGCAGTGCCTTCTGGAATAGCATCCTTACCACCCATAAAGAGGCATGTGCAGTAATGATTATATGGACATTCGCCTTATATTTGAAACATTTTTTAAGTGCTCTTCATGATGACTAGACCAGAGAATTATAGGCTTGGGGGAGATAGAAGCTGAATTAACTTGTGCTTTGCTGGCTAAGCAGCATTAATGTTTTCATTACTTGGCCTAAAATGGAATAGGCAAAAGCTGTAGGGAGAGGCCCTGTCCCCCAGCTATGTTGGGTTTAATAAAAGATAGGATTTCTCCTTCTAAACTCTCATTATTCGAGAACTGCTGTGAAAGTATCAAATGATGCTGTTTAGATTGTTGCAATCAATTAATTTGATTTCCATATTACTTCTGGATGACTGTTACTGAAAAGGCTTTTTATAAGGTGCGCTGCCCCAGTATGAAATCAGATCCTCGCACTCTACCTCTTACTGCATCATATGGGCCGCACTGCTCAGCTGGAGAGCGGAGAGGGATATTTGCCTCCTGCACTATCGTTGTGGTCGATACTAATCAAATGCTACTAATGATGGTAAGCTTTCTGTGCTGCTGAACAGCAGGATGATATTCTATATTCTAGTCAGAGGGGGTCGGTGGAGCTGTAAAGTGGAAGAGCTGCCCACCCTATAGACCCCATGCTCACTCTCCCAGTATGCTTCATTGCCATTGTGCTGTGTGGCCAAAACATTTTCCTTGAAAACTCAGTTTCCTGTAGGTGTTGCTGCGGAGGTGGGACAGTGTGGAGACTGGAGGGACAAAGACTGGTATCAGAAAAGCCCTGACAGTATTTGCACCTAATAAATGTGCTGTAGCTTAGAAGGGGACATGGTAAGTATTGCAGTGCTGCAGGCTGGTGGCATGTCACCCGTTGCTGTGGTTTAAGCCTGAAGAAATTGCAGTGTGAGTCACACAGGAAGGCAAGAAGACAGTTTGTATTATGGCAGTTGTGATACAGATACTGTCTGATGCAAAGTTGTCTGCTGCGAGGTTCCAGTCTTTCTGCTATGTCTTTCCCATGCTCAGAACTTCCACTAATTTAAAGTTGAATTTCTAATGAGAAACAAAACCTGTTCCTTAATCAGTGTGATTTGCTTTCATGGAATACTTCATTCAACTTTGTGCAAATTGTGAAAGTCATCTAATATTTGAAAATGAAGTCAGCTGTTTTCGACATTGAAACAGACTGGAGTACTCGCAAGCCCTGTGAAGTCCTCCTCCGATGAAGTGTAATTTGGTACCATAATATACTGAGCTGAGAGAAGCAATAAAATAGTTCTGTGCTTAGTCCTTTTTACATTACAATTCTGGAGTTGCAATAGTGGATTTACCATTGTTTCCTTAATACCTTTCCCTTCTTATTACGCAATATGTAGAACACCAAACTTCTGAAATTCACTTTAAGTGTTATTATAATAAGTGTTATGTTGGAGTGGAGAAAATATCCTCTTGTTCTTCTGTAGAATAGCCACATGGATGCAACTTTTTTTTTCTTTATTTGATGCTGTTTTGCAGAGTAACACAGAGTTGTGCAGATCTTCCAAGGCTGTGATTTTTCTAAAGTCAATGCCAGAACTTACTTTTTTGTACTTGCAAAGATTGCGGTCTCTGACAATGAGATACACCTCACTTTAGTTCTGTTTATCTTGTTCATCAAGTCAAACAGCTCTTAGAGTTACTATCCATGATCAGCTAGCTCATTGGCATGACAATTAATCAAAGTATAAATGAGAATGTAAGAAATACTGTGGTCTCTGCCTTACAAACTTCACTGGCACCTCCAGCAAGTGAAGAAAACGAAGAGACATGGGTGGGTAAGGATATGGAGGAGGCAATTACAATGCTGGAGTATGGCTGGGTTCTGGCTGCTGGGCTCTGTACCTCTGGAGGCTCCTGAGAAAGAAGGGAGTGTGCCATTGGGTTGCTGTCCAGCGCCTTTCTTTTTTTTAATATTATCATGTCTTTCATCACAACTTCACAGCCTTTGGCAGCTTGAAGTGTAGGAGAACTTCTTTCCCCTGATGAGAAACTACAGAATGTACTTGCTTAATTGTTCTAAATTACACAATGGTTTTTGTTTTAACCAGTTCTTTTCTGATTTGGGAAGAAAAGGGATGTGTTCTACGTGGAAACCTGTGTACAGCTTTTTCAGAAAATTTAAAGCATATTTCAAAACTGATGTCAATTATCTTGAATTCTGTAGTTAGTCTTCATCTTGAGTATGTATGAAATGTACAGTGATGTAAAATGAAGATGTCTGGTTTATTGTGTTGTCTGCTTGTAAAATATAACTAACTAGTCACAAGGGAAAATCCTCTTGGGGAGAAGATTCAAATTAAGTGGTGCCTCACTTTCTCAGTTATTACTTTTGTTATCTTATTTTTTTTTTCATTTAGAATTCTTTTCCTTCTAACAATCTCTAGGACATGTATTTAACCATTAATGCTTCATTTTTGATGTCTATAGTACTTTTACCTTTATGCTAATGTATGTAGATGAACAGGTCAGGACTTGACCTATATAATAAAAGTGCTTTAATTTATTCCTACGTACATTCCAGGGCGTGGG